>WNWK01011730.1:35000-63095 GCA_009830355.1 Cherax destructor | reverse complement strand
AAGGGGACCAAGAGGACTTAAAACAGACCAAAGTTGACATCTGGTCTAGCAACTGGTTTCGTTGAACCCCACCAAAAAAATTTGAAGATCGGAGGGGCGAAGCCCCCAAAGAGTCGGCTAGGCGGGCAAAGGCTACAAACCTCGGCAAAGGAGAAACACCTTGGGGTGAGTATAACGCCAAGCACGTCTCCGGAGACACACATCAACCAGATAACTGCGGCAGCATATGGGCGACTGGCAAACCTAAGATTAGCCTTCCGTTACCTTAACAAGGAATCGTTCAAGACACTGTACACCGTTTACGTCAGGCCCATACTAGAATATGCAGCACCAGTCTGGAACCACACCTGGTCAAGCACGTAAAGAAACTAGAGAAAGTGCAAGGTTTGCGACAAGGTTAGTTCCACAACTCAGGGGTCTGTCCATGAGAAAAGGTTGAGGAAATAGGACTAACAACACTGGAGGAAAGAAGGGTCAGAGGAGACATGATAACGACATACAAAATACTGCGGAAATCGACAAGGTAGAGAGTGACAGGATGTTCCAGAGAGGGAACACAGAAACAAGGGGACACAACTGGAAGCTGAAGACTCAGATGAGTCAAAGGGATGTTAGGAAGCATCTCTTCAGCCACAGAGTAGTCAGGAAGTGGAATAGTCTAGAGAAAGATATAGTGGAGGCAGGAACCATACATAGTTTTAAGACGAGGTATGATAAAGCTCATGGAGCAGGGAGAGCAGAGACCCAGTAGCGGACAGCGAAGAGGCGGGGCCAGGAGCTGAGTCTCGACCCCTGCAACCACAATTAGGTGAGTACAATTAGGTGAGTACACACACACTCACACACACACACACACACACACACACACACATACACACACACATACACAATATATATATATATATATATATATATATATATATATATATATATATATATATATATCTTAGTGTATATGCACCAAAATATGTGTATCATGAGGTATATATACACCAAGCAATACGCACCTTAATGTATATACACTAAAAAATATTTAATTCTCAGTGTATATTCTCCGAGAGAATTATTTAATGTTTTTGCTTAAATATTCGACAAAAGTTTCGATGATGTAATATGCTATTGTAAACTTGTAAACCTTGTGTGTGTGTGTATGTGCGTGTGTGTGTGTGTGTGTGTGTGTGTGTGTGTATGTGCGTGCGTGTTTGTGTGTGTGTGTGTGTGTGTGTAAGTTTCAGCTCCTGACCCCGCCTCTAAACTTGCCGCTTGCCATATTCACTCCTCCCAAGCTCCGTAACCCCTGTCGTACCAGTTCTTAAAACTGTCTATGAAACATGGCTGCATCACATCGTCGTCAAGGTCACTCACCCCTCAAGCTGATGAAGTACTTTCTGACATCCCTATAACTCATCTGCATCTTCAACATTCAGCAGTGCCTCAGTGTACCTGTATCTTGCCTCTCAAACAGTCTATCGCTTTCTACCATATCAATTCTCTTGAGTTTTTTATTTGTTATTATGACGTCTACCCCTTGTTCTTCTTTTCCTCTATTTTTGTCACTTTCTGTTCCTTTAATTTCTTATCACAGCTCCTGCTTCTTAACTCAGGGATTAGTCTTGATGCATACTTCTGCACTTTCTTCAGTTTCTTAACCAGCCTTAACAGGTGTCGGTTCCATACTGGCACTGTATACTCGAAGATCAGCCTGATGTACACCGTATACAGTGTAGTGCATAGAGGGTCTACATTGACTCTTTGTCGATATTGCTAAACTCTTACATTTACCTGGAGAGGAAGACACCTGTGTGTCTTCCTCTTTGAGAGAGGTCTCCAGTATCTGTCCCCTGAGTCTGTACCCCTTTTGTCTGTGCTTCTAATCCCTTTTCCAATCTTCTTAACCTTACATTTGCTGGGAAATGAATTCAAGCAACCATTTATCAGACTCCAATTTTGCAGTTTGTCCAGATCCATTTGTAGCTGTTCCATCTTCTCATCGGTTTTTATCCTCCTCCTCTTACATCTTCTGCAAACTGAGATGCAACTGATTCTGTCCCCGTCTGTAATGTCATTCATCTGGCATTGTGTGTGTGTGTGTGTGTGTGTGTGTGTGTGTGTGTGTGTGTGTGTGTGTGTGTGTGTGTGTGTGTGTGTGTGTGTGTGTGTGTGTGTGTGTGTGTGTGTGTGTGTGTGTGTGTGTGTGTGTGTGTGTGTGTGTGTGTGTGTGTGTGTGTGTGTGTGGGTGTGTGGTTGTGATCACCTCTTCGTACTCTCCCATTTGTGGCAACAGGGGTCGATTATTAGCTCCTGGCCTCGCCTCTTCGCTTATAGCTGCTAGGGTGTATGTGTGTGTAGTCACCTAGTTGTATTCATCTAGTTGTGGTTGCAGGGGTCGAGTCATACCTCCTGGCCACACCTTTTTAGTGGCTGCTATTGGATCACTCTCCCTGCGCCATGAGCTTTATCATATATCTTCTTAAAGCTATGAATGGATCCTGCCTCCACTACATCGCTTCCCAAACTATTCCACTTCCTGACCACTATGTGACTGAAGAAATACTTCCTAACATCCCTGTGATTTATCTGAGTCTTCATCTTCCAACTGTGTCCCCTTGTTGCTGTGTCCCATCTCTGGAACATTCTGTCTCTGTCCACCTTGTCAATTCCTCTCAGTATTTTATATGTCGTTATCATGTCCCTCTTATCTCTCCTGTCCTCCAGTGTCGTCAGGTCGATTTCCCTTAACCTCTCCTCGTAGGACATACCCCTTAGCTCCGGGACTAGTCTTGTTGCAAACCTTTGCACTTTCTCTAGTTTCATTACGTGCTTGGCTCGGTGTGGGTTCCAAACTGGTGCTGCATACTCCAGTATGGGCCTAACGTACACAGTGTACAGGGTCCTGAACGATTCCTTATTAAGATGTTGGAATGCTGTTCTTAGGTTTGCTAGGCGCCCGTATGCTGCAGCAGTTATTTGGTTGATGTGTGCCTCAGGAGATGTGCCTGGTGTTATACTCACCCCAAGATATTTTTCCTTGAGTGAGGGTTGTAGTCTCTGGCCCCCTAGAATGTACTCCGTCTGTGGTCTTCTTTGCCCTTCCCCAATCTTCATGACTTTGCACTTGGTGGGGGTAGAACTCCAGGAGCCAGTTTCTGGACCAGGCCTGCAGCCGGTCCAGATCCCTTTGTAGTTCTGCCTGGTCCTCATCTGATTGAATTCGTCTTATTAACTTCACATCATCTGCAAACAGGGACACTTCGGAGTCTATTCCTTCCATCATGTCGTTCACAAATACCAGAAACAGCACCGGTCCTAGGAGTGATCCCTGTGGCACCCCGCTCGTTACAGGTGCCCACTCTGACACCTCGCCACGTACCATGACTCGCTGTTTTCTTCCTGATAGGTATTCCCTGATCCATTGCAGAGCCTTCCCTGTTATTCCTGTCTGGTCGTTCAGATTTTGCACTAATCTCTTGTTCAAACGCCTTCTTGCAGTCCAAGAAAATGCAATCTACCCACCCCTCTCTCTCTTGTCTTACTGCCGTCACCCTGTCATAGAACTCCAGTAGGTTTGTGATGCAGGATTTCCCATCCCTGAAACCATGCTGGCCGTCGTTGATAAGCTCGTTCCTTTCTTGGTGCTCCACCACTCTTCTTCTGATAATCTTCTCTACGACCTTGCATACTATACATGTCAGTGAAACTGGTCTGTAGTTTAGTGCTTCGTGTCTGTCTTCTTTTTTAAAAATTGGGACTACATTTGCTGTCTTCCATACCTCAGGTAGTCGCCCTGTTTCGATAGATGTGTTGAAGATTGTTGTTAGTGGTACACATAGCGCCTCTGCTCCCTCTCTTAGGACCCATGAAGAAATGTTATCCGGCCTTATCGCATTTGAGGTATCTATCTCGCTTAACAGCCTCTTCACTTCCTCTTAAGTTGTATGTATTGTGTAAAAACACCTGATGGTGTACCCTACCTCTCCTCCTTTCTGGAGGCCCTTCTATCTCCTCTGTGAACACTTCTTTGAATCTCATGTTGAGCTCCTCACACACTTCGCGGTCATTTCTTGTGACCTCCCCTCCTTCCTTCCTCAGCCTGATTACCTGGTCCTTGACTGTTGTTCTCCTCCTGATGTGGTTGTGCAACAGCTTTGGGTCAGATTTGGCTTTCGCTGCTATGTCATTGTTGTAATGTCTTTGGACCTCCCTTCTTACCTGTGCATATTTATTTCTGGCTCTACGACTGCTCTCCTTATTCTCCTGGGTCCTTTGCCTTCTGTACTTCTTCAATTCTCTAGCACACTTGGTTTTGGCCTCTCTACACCTTTGAGTGAACAAAGAGCTCATGTAGATGAATGGTTCAGAGAACCGACAAGTTATAAATTAGACACATATGCAACACTTGGGTATCTTTATTGAGGAAACGTTTCGCCACACAGTGGCTTCATCAGTCCAATACAAAGCAGAAAGGTGTAGGGAGAGGAGGAGTTTGAGGTAATATACCAAGAGCTCATCCTGGCCTTCTCGTTATTTCTCTTACCCTTGGGTACAAACCTCTCCTCAGCTTCCTGGCATATTGTTGTCACATACTCCCTCGTCTCATTTACTGGCTTCCCTGCTAGTACTCTGTCCCACTAAACCTTGTGCAGGAAATTCTTCATGCCTGTGTACTCCCCTCTCTTGTAGTTTGGCTTCATTCGTCTTGTCCTGCTTCCCTCTCCACTTGTAACTCTACTATGTATTTGAAGCTCAGAAGCATGTGGTCACTGGCTCTGAGGGGTCTTTCAAATGTGATGTCCTCAATATCTGCACTAATCAAGGTGAATACTAGGTTCAGTCTCGCTGGTTCATCCTCTCCTCTGTCTCTGGTAGTGTCCCATACGTGTTGGTACATGTTGTTTTCCAGTATCGCCTACATCATCTTAGCCCTCCACGTTTCTGGACCCCATGTGGCTCCAAGTTCTCGCAGTCAATTTCTTGGTGATTGAAGTCACCCACAATCAGCAGCTTTGCTCTACTCGCATGAGCCCTTCTGGCCACTTCAGCCAGTGTGTCAAACATTGCTCTATTACTCTCATCATACTCTTGATTTGGCCTCCTGCTGTTTTGGAGTGGGTTATACATCACAACCTTGGAACCTCCAAACTGAAGTGTTCATATTATGTTGTCTCTTGCTTCTCCTCTGCCTCCTCTCTCCAGCTCGTCAAAATCCCATTGGTTTTTGATGAGCAGTGCAACTCCTCCAACCCCTCTGTTTCCTCTGTCTTTCCTCAGGATCTGATATCCCTTTGGAAAGATGGCATCTGTTATCATTCCTGAGAGCTTGGTTTCTGTGAGAGCTATGATGTCCGATGATGCCTCTTTGATTCTTTTGTGCCACTCCTCCCACTTTTCGTTTGTCCATCAGCGTTGGTGTACCATACCTTCAGTTTCCTCTCCAACACTGTGTTCTTAGGGGTCTGTAGGGGACGGGGACCTGGTAGTGTGCTGTGGGATGCTACAGCATATTGTGGGGTGGGGGCTGTAAGTGTGGATTGTGGTTTGTGTTGGGATAGCGTGTTTGCCTGTGATGTTCTGGTGGTTGTTCTGTGTGTGTTTACGCTTGTTGCTCTGTCAGGCTCTGGTTATCCTCTGCGTACTCTGTCCTTGTCTCTCTTTCTAGCCCCTTTCATTTCTGTCTTCTTCAGTTGCTGTCAATTCTGTTCTGTTCTTGTTTGTTGATGATTCGTTCAGCCATGGTTTCTCTTGCAGGATCCTGTTCTGCACCATTTCTGTCCTGAAAATCAGTTTGACCGGCCAATTTCTCCCCTTCAAGTACCCTCCTATTCTCTGAAAATTTACTATCTCAGTCATATCCTCCTTGCCTATTTATTTGATGATGCTTTCAATCTCCTGCTTTTCTTTCTGCTGTCTTTCATTATGTGTCCTCCCTTTGCTCTACCGAAGCCCATGAATAAACACTGACTTCTCCCTCTCCTCCTCCCATTGTCTTTTCCTCTGTGTCACTGGGTCCCATTTGTACATAGCCATTGTCTCCCTAATTTTTTCCTGTAACTCTTGGTAGCATGTTCATGCCTCTGCATGGGACCTGTCACTTCTCTACCTTCTCCCCATCACTTACTGCTATCCCTGATCCTAACAGCTCTCCACTTACATTCCTTGGCCTTGCTTGGGGGCCAGATAGGGTCTTAACGTAAGTCTTGTCTCCTTCCTTTCTATTGGGCTCCTCGTTTAATATGGGTGTACCTCCTTCAGATGCCATGCCTCTTCTGGGCAATAGCCATATAACTTGCTTAAGCATATTTACCTCATATTCTAGGGCCTGTATCCTGGCTTCTACAGCTCCAGCTTGTAACTCCCATTTCTTCTTCTCTGCCTCCATGCTCTTTTCAATTTTCGCAGCAAGCTCACCTAGTTTGCTCTCCCACTCTTGTTCCATTCTTTTACATTGTTCTTCCATTCATTCTTCCTTACCAGACCCTGAGCCTTCGCCTTCCCTCTCAGCCACCATTTTTTTATGGGTTAGGTTTTTGTAGTGCGTGTGTGTGCTGTGTGTGTGTGTGTGTGTGTGTTGTGTGTGTTGTGTGCTGTGTGTGTGTGTGGTGTGTGTTTGCTGTGTGTGTGTGTGTGTGTGTGTGTGTGCTGTGTGTGTGAGTGTGTGTGTGTGTGTGCTGTGTGTGTGTGTGGTGTGTGTGTGTGTGTGTGTGTGTGTGTGTTGTGTGTGTGCTGTGTGTGTGTGTGTGTGTGTGTGGTGTGTGTGTGTGTGTGTGTGTGCTGTGTGTGTGTGTGTGTGTGTGTGTGTGTGTGTGCTGTGTGTGTGTGTGGTGTGTGTGTGTGTGTGTGTGTGTGTGTGTGTGGTGTGTGCTGTGTGTGTGTGTGTGTGGTGTGTGTGTGTGGTGTGTGTGTGTGTGTGTGCTGTGTGTGTGTGTGTGTGGTGTGTGTGTGTGTGTGTGTGTGTGTGTGTTTGTGTGTGTTTTTATATACTTAAATAAGTATGTAAGAAAACTTTTTTAAAGCAGTGTGGCTCCATTAAGGAGCTAGAGCGTTTGAAACATCACTTTCACTTCATCGTGAGAGCAGATTACATTTTACTCACCTGGGGGACACACTTCCTCCGGTCATTGCACACTCGGGGCCAGTTTCTGCAGATCGGGTTCCAGCGTTATATTCCTCACTTGAAATGTGGCATCACTCTCCTTTCAGGGCAGGAATGGGGAGTCATGATGTTAGTGCTGGGCCATTGAGACTACCTTATTCTTTCTAGGATCAAACTTTAATTACATTTTATTCTACAGGTTTACGTGTAGTTTTCCTACAGACAGTTTAGGGGATCACAGCTTCTGCTGCGCGGCCCCAGAGCTGGTCGTTCTTTTGATGGTTTAAAGCAGGAATCTCACCTCAGCCGATCAGGAACTGACATGAGGAACGTACCTAGTGCCGTTTTAAAGACATCTATAAGTCTGCTGGAATTTATGTATAAGAGGAGGGTGTTAAACAGTATTGGGCCCCTTACACTTATTGAGTTATCTCTAAATGTACTCATTACACTTTCTCTTTTCATTGGAGGAATTTTGCATCATCTGCCGAACATCTAACTTTCGTAGGGAGTACTTTTGCTGCATAGATTCGAAACCAATCCCTCCAGAATTTTCCAAGTGCAAATTATGATGTGTTTATCTTGATTACACTCCAAGGAGTATACAGTTCAATGACTCAGCGCAGTTCAAAGTAATTAATAATTTTACGTAAATGGATATAAATAATTGCTTAAATAATGCTAATGTTAATAATAAAATAATAATAATAATAATAATAATAATAATAATAATAATAATAATAATAATAATAATAATAATAATAAGAATAAGAATAAGAATAAGAATACAAAAATAACAATGGTAATAATATAAAAACTATTAATAAGATTTTAAGTCTTGCCGTTGAAGTGACTAGTTTACTATGCACCACTCATCCGTCCTGTGGACGGTAGCGTAAAAGCGTATGGATGCACAAAAGGCCTAGGAACTAGGCCCCAAAAGGGTTAACAGGAATCCATCTGGATTTTTAACTACAGTTGACTTATTTGTTGCAAGAAAGTTTAGGAAAGTTGCTTAATATGAGTGGTATCTTATTTTCATTAATAAGATAGCTTGACTTATTACATAGGTTATTATACCGTCTCTCTGTATTCCTCGATAAGTGGGCAAGCATATGGTGTTCAAGATAATGACCATAGGACGGGCCCATATTTTCCATTTAGTTTGATCATCGTCTTTGTGTCTGCTAAACTTCCAGAAGTGCTTGTAACTAAGCCTAAGCCTGGTCACTACAACACCAGTCAGTCTGTTCATATCGTAAGTTGTTCCATGTTATGTTATCAAAGTGAGTGATAGACCTATTCAAGCTTCTAACTCCATTCCTATAATATTAAGTTTCATTATTTACTTCTCTACTAATATTATTCCTAATGTTTAACACATATGTACCAAAGTTATATTCACATTTTCCCTTAGGGTAATTTCTTTGGCTAATTTTTCAATTTTATCATAAAGTAATAATGTTATGTGTGTTTAAATCCACAAAAAATGAACATTCATTATCTAATTTCTTGATTTTTGAGAATTTGTATCTGACTTCTCCATTGAGCATGTTGTCAGATTCATGATGTGAGTAAAGAACGTCAAGTGATAAGACAGACTCAGTAGTAATCGTAGAGTCAAGCTTAAGTATGTAAGTTAACTTTAGTCCCATTAGGATGGCAAAAAAATCAGTTTGCAGTGTAGACGCCCAGTTATTAATTCTTATGTCTAGCTCATCGTAGTTTCTATTTATATTGAGATATATCTCTCATTGTATATACCAGCGGTGGACAAACTGCGGCTCCCGAAGATACTCTGTGCGGCTCCCAAAACTGTAATGAGTTTCATTGCTATTTTTTCAAAAAATTTATATTAATAAATCTACAATAGTATATAATAACAAAAAAGGCACAATACCGTGACTGGAACAATACACACACAACCCGCACATATAAAAGGGAGGAGCTTACGACGACGTTTCGGCCCGACTTGGACCATTTACAAAGTCACACTAACACACAGAGACGGAGGAAGGGGTATTTATAGGCAGGCAGACAGGGGAGGGTACAAGAGAGTGGGGTAATAATGGAGTAAGTGGTGGAAGTGGTAGTAGTAGTGGAGACAGTCAAATACTAGGAAGGAGCACTGCAATGAGGCTAGCGGCCCGCAAGGGTGGGACGAGAATACAGAGGGAGGAAAGTCCAACTTTCATAGTCGCCGCCTGGTTGAATCCTCCCTTATACACAACTTTCTATGTATGCATCTTAGCCCTGGCTTTGTCTCTGTTGATGCTTTCCTCTCTCATTACATTGTTAAATGCTCTAAACTTCAGAACACCCGTGACATAACCTGATTCCTTCCCCCTTCATCTCTTCCCCCTACTCCTTTTTTCTCCTATGTGTTTTCCTTTCTTTCTTTTCTTTTGCCTTGTATTTGTCCTTCATTTTATTCGCCTTTCCTCCCTCTGTGTTCTCGTCCCACCCTTGCGGGCCGCTAGCCTCATTGCAGTGCTCCTTCCTAGTATTTGACTGTCTCCACTACTACTATTACTACTACTACCACTTCCACCACTTACTCCATTATTACCCCACTCTCTTGTACCCTCCCCTGTCTGCCTGCCTATAAATACCCCTTCCTCCTGCTACCACAACCGCTTCCTCTACAACACACATAGATTTAATCAAGTCCGATTAGATCTCACTTACCTCAGAAACAACATTCTACACAGTCTAGACCAAGACCACAACTCTCATTGGTCACAGCTCATACTACAAGCAGACAAACAGCGAATTATAAACTCCAAAGACTTCTGGAACTTTATAAAAAAAATCCGAGGTACCACACCCACCAACAAATTCAAACACATCACCCACAACAACACACACATCTCAGACCCGCAGGCTGCTACAAACATCTTCAAACACATCTGGGAGAACATCTTCCACCCTCACCCACCCCACCCTAACGCCATCCAACACATTCAGAACATAGAACACTGGAACACTACACACACACACGAAACAACACCAGACAGCCACATCCATCTGGACTCCCTTACTTCCTCCCAAGAACTCGACACTCCTTTCACCAACACAGACATTAAAACTCTCCTCAGACACCTTCCTCCCAAGGCTCCTGGTGCCTCTGGCCTAAATCATATTATCCTAAAACACCTTCCTGACTCTATCATTACTTCCTACACAAACCTCCTCAATGCCTCCCTTGCTTCTGGTTACTTCCTTCACTCTTCAAAGCTGCTACCGCTATCCTCCTTCCCAAACCCAATAAAGACCACTCTGACCCTAGAAACTATCGCCCTATCAGCCTCCTCGAAACATTAGGTAAACTCTTTGAAAAACTTATCAACCATCGTCTTCGCAGATACCTGGAACACAACTCACTTCTTTCTAACGGCCAGTTTGGCTTCAGAACTCACAGATCTACACAGGATGCCATTAACATCATTCTCAACTACATCCACATAAACACAAAACAAAGAAACAGGACAGCCCTGGTTGCAAAAGACGTTGAAAAAGCTTTTGACACTGTCTGGCATGTAGGGCTCAAACACAAACTCTGCACTAACTTTAACCTGCCTCTCACTACTCGAAAACTCCTCTGCAACTTCCTTGACGGCCGCACCATGAGAATCAAATTCCAAGGCTGCTACTCTGACTACTTCACACTAAATGCTGGAGTACCCCAGGGATCTGTCCTCTCCCTACCCTCTACATTTTATACACTAACGACATTCCAACACCTGTATACCACAACTCCATCACACTATCCTATGCAGACGACATTACACAACTCACCACTCACGCCAATATAGATACACTCTCACACAAAACACAGAATGAGGTCGACAGGATTGCCTTCTGGGAACAAAAATGGAGGATCAAAACCAATGCAGCTAAATCCAGCATTACATATTTTAACTATAGGAAACGTGATCCTCCATTACCTGTCGAGCTCAGAACAGCTGACACCCGCACCTACATCCCCATCACACAATCTGTCACAGTCCTTGGCATTAATCTTGACTACCTTCTTTGCTTACACAGGCACATTCACTCAAAGCATGCAGTAGCTAGTAAGGCCCTTGCGGGCCTCTACAAGCTGAAACATGCCTCCCAACGCACCAAACTACACCTCTATAAATCCCTAATACGCCCTCTGATAACTTACTCTCCTCTAGCCTCTCTCTTGCAGCCAAAACAAACTTACTTAAACTGCAGCGTGTCCAGAACAAGGCTCTGCGCTGGGTGCTTGATGTCAGATGGGAAGACTTCGCCACAAGCGAGTCTCTCCATGCCCAGTTAGACATCCCTGCGCTGAATATGTACTGGAAGACTCTCAGTGACAGACAGATAGACAAACTTGAGACACAACATGACTACTGGACCTCTCTCCTTGACGAAGACATTCGTAGACCCACAAACCAACACAACCTTTTCTATTCCTTGTATGATCCTGCTCCTAACCCTATTTACAAATAACCTTTGATTCTATGTCAGATACCTTGAGCTGTTCGACCCTCTGACCCACTTTAGCCTTAGCTGCTGGGTTAAGCCCTGGCTCAACTTCTACACTCCTCTCTAGCGGTAATCTTCACCTGTCCCGTCCTCCCCGCTCACCCCACAGAAGTCTCATCAACAGGAGAGCCTGCTATTCCTGTTCTCAAGTCTGCCCCACGATCGCCTTAGCTGCTGGGTTAAGCCCTGGCTCTATTTCTACGACTAAGAAGACTCCTCTCCAGCGCTATTCTTCGTCTGTACCGTCTTCCCCCTCATCCCATTGGGATCTTACCTGTACTTATTCGATTCGATTCGATTCTGTGTGTTAGTGTGACTTTGTAAATGGTCCAAGTCGGGCCGAAACGTCGTCGTAAGCTCCTCCCTTTTATATGTGCGGGTTGTGTGTGTACAATAGTATAGTATGTATGAATATTATATATATATATATATATATATATATATATATATATATATATATATATATATATATATATATATATATATATATAGTATATATATTTATATATAATATATAATCTATATATATATATATATATATATATATATATATATATATATATATATATATATATATATATATATATATATATATATATATATATATATATATATATATATTTTTTTTTTTTTTATTAACACATCGGCCGATTCCCACCAAGGCAGGGTGGCCCGAAAAGAAAAACTTTCATCATCATTCACTCCATCACTGTCTTGCCAGAAGGGTGCTTTACACTACAGTTATAAAACTGCAACATTAACACCCCTCCTTCAGAGTGCCGGCACTGTACTTCCCATCTCCAGAACTCAAGTCCGGCCTGCCGGTTTCCTGAATCCCTTCATAAATGTTACTTTGCTCACACTCCAACAGCACGTCAAGTATTAAAAACCATATGCCTCCATTCACTCCTATCAAATACGCTCACACATGCTTGCTGGAAGTCCAAGCCCCTCGCACACAAAACTTCCTTTACCCCCTCCCTCCAACCTTTCCTAGGCCGACCCCTACCCCGCCTTCCCTCCACTACAGATTTATACACTCTCGAAGTCACTCTGTCTCGTTCCATTCTCTCTACATGTCCAAACCACCTCAACAACTCCTCCTCAGCTCTCTGGACAATCGTTTTGGTAATCCCGCACCTCCTCCTAATTTCCAAACTCCGAATTCTCTGCATTATATTCACACCACACATTGACCTCAGACATGACATCTCCACTGCCTCCAGCCTTCTCCTCGTTGCAACATTCATCACCCGTGCTTCACACCCATATAAGAGCGTTGGTATAACTATACTCTCATACATTCCCTCTTTACTTCCATGGACAAGGTTCTTTGTCTCCACAGACTCCGAAGTGCTCCACTCACCCTTTTCCCTCATCAATTCTATGATTCACCTCATCCTTCATAGACCCATCCGCCGACATGTCCACTCCCAAATATCTGAATACATTCACCTCCTCCATACTCTCTCCCTCCAATCTGATATCCAATCTTTCGTCACCTATTCTTTTTTTTATCCTCATCACCTTACTCTTTCCTATATTCACTTTCAATTTTCTTCTTTTACACATCCTACCAAATTCATCCACCAACCTCTGCAGCTTCTCTTCAGAATCTCCCAAAAGCACAGTGTCATCAGCAAAAAGCAACTGTGACAACTCCCACTTTGTATTTGCTTCTTTATCTTTTAGCCCAACACCTCTTGCCAAGACCCTCGCATTCACTTCTCTTACAACCCCATCTATAAATATATTGAACAACCACGGTGACATCACACATCCTTGTCTAAGGCCCCACACTCTAACCTGAGCCTCACTATCCTCATAAAAACTCTTCACTGCTTTCAGTAACCTTCCTCCTATTCCATACACCTGCAACATCTGCCACATTGCCCCCCTATCTACCCTATCATACGCCTTTTCCAAATCCATAAATGCCACAAAAACATCTTTACCCTTATCCAAATACTGTTCACCTATATGTTTCACTGTAAACACTTGGTCTACACACCCCCTACCTTTCCTAAAGCCCCCTTGTTCATCTGCTACCCTGCTTTCTGTTTTACTCTTAATTATTTCAATAATAACTCTACCATACACTTTACCAGGTACACTCAACAGACTTATTTCCCTATAATTTTTGCACTCTCTTTTGTCCCCTTTGCCTTTATACAAAGGAACAATACACGCTCTCTGCCAATCCCTAGGTACCTTACCCTCTTCCATACATTTATTAAATAATAGCACCAACCACTCCAAAATTATATCCCCACCTGCTTTTAACATTTCTATCTTTATCCCATCAATCCCAGCTGCCTTACCCCCTTTCATTCTACCCACTGCCTCACGAACTTCCCCTACACCCACAACTGGCTCTTCCACACTCCTACAAGATGTTATTCCTCCTTGCCCTACACACGAAATCACAGCTTCCCTGTCTTCATCAACATTTAACAAATCCTCAAAATATTCTCTCCATCTTCCCGATACCTCTAACTCTCCATTTAATAACTCTCCTCTCCTATTTTTAACTGTCAAATCCATTTGTTCTCTAGGCTTCCTCAACTTATTAATCTCATTCCAAAACTTTTTCTTATTTTCAACAAAATTTGCTGATAACATCTCACCCACTCTCTCATCTGCTCTCTTTTTACATTGCTTCACCACTCTTTTAACCTCTCTTTTTCTCTCCATATACTCTTCCCTCCTTGCATCACTTCTACTTTGTAAAAACCTCTCATATGCTAACTTTTTCTCCCTTACTACTCTCTTTACATCATCATTCCACCAATCGCTCCTCTTCCCTCCCGCACCCACTCGCCTGTAAAAACAAACTTCTGCTGAACACTCTAACACTACATTTTTAAATCTACCCCATACATTTTCGACCCCATTGCCTACACTCTCACTAGCCCATCTATCCTCCAATAGTTGTTAATATCTTACCCTAACTGCCTCCTCTTTTAGTTTATAAACCTTCACCTCTCTTTTACTTACTGATTCTATTTTCCTTGTATCCCATCTACCTTTTACTCCCACTGTAGCTATAACTAAAAAGTGATCTGATATATCTGTAGCCCTCTATAAACATGTACATCCTGAAGTCTACTCAACAGTCTTTTATCTACCAATACATAGTCCAACAAACTACTGTCATTACGCCCTACATCATATCTTGTATACTTATTTATCCTCTTTTTCTTAAAATATGTATTACCTATAACTAAACCCCTTTCTATACAAAGTTCAATCAAAGGGCTCCCATTATCATTTACACCTGGCACCCCAAACTTACCTACTACACCCTCTCTGCATGTTTCTCCCACTTTAGCATTTAGGTCCCCTACCACAATTACTCTCTCATTTGGTTCAAAAGTTCCTATACATTCGCTTAACATCTCCCAAAATCTCTCTCTCTCCTCTACACTCCTCTCTTCTCCAGGTGCATACACGCTTATTATGACCCACTTTTCGCATCCGACCCATATTTTAATCCACATAATCCTTGAATTTACACATTTATATTCCCTCTTTTCCTTCCATAACTGATCCTTCAACATTATTGCTACCCCTTCCTTAGCTCTAACTCTCTCAGATACTCCTGACTTAATCCCATTTATTTCTCCCCACTGAAACTCGCCTACCCCCTTCAGCTTTGTTTCGCTTAGGCCAGGACATCCAACTTCTTTTCATTCATAACATCGGCAATCATCTCTTTCTTATCATCCGCACTACATATATATATATATATATATATATATACATATATATATATATATATATATATATATATATATATATATATATATATATATATATATATTATATATATATATATATATATATATATATATATATATATATATATATATATATATATATATATATATGATATATATATATGTATATATTATATATATATATATATATATATATATATATATATATATATATATATATATATATATATATATATATATATATATATATATATATATATATATATATATAGGGAGGTACCACCTCTAGAACTTTACTGGGGACCCTCATCCTCAGAGAAGACAATAAACGTACCTCAGGGAAAACTCGAGGTTCTCCCCGGAGCTGTTTGAATATTTTCTTCTCCTACCACCCCCTATACCAGTGCTTTATTAATAGACAGAATACATATATATATTATATACGTATATATACATATATATACATACGTATACGGGTGACTCACATTATCTTTTCAAACATCCATATACATTATATGTCCATACTGCTGTTTAAACTAGCTGAACATAATCAAAACATGTATGGATGATGATGCAACTGGACTCTGTGCCATCATTCTTCATGCAGTACACACAAGTTACGCACTTGCGGAGATAGCGGAACATAACTAGTGTAGTGTAGTGTAGATAAATACTTTTCTAATTAAT
Source organism: Cherax destructor (assembly GCA_009830355.1). Lineage (NCBI taxonomy): Eukaryota > Metazoa > Arthropoda > Malacostraca > Decapoda > Parastacidae > Cherax > Cherax destructor. The sequence continues at coordinate 47,060 of WNWK01011730.1, read as the reverse complement.
AAATACATACTTAAGATTGATTTTAAAGTTTAAAACACTTGTTTAAAATGACCGCGCAACAGACGAGTATAAAACGGAAATACAAACAAGAAAAGAGAGTTTAACCAACAATGGGAGCACAATTTTGCTTTTAATGTTAAAGGCTCTGTGCTGATGTGACTGCAATTCTTGTTCCAGAGAACTCAAAACTTAAACAGGCAATAGAACAAATTCCTATCTCCGCCCCACTACTGAGAGACGCATTTCTGAAATTAGTTCTTCAATCGTATCTTCACTGCAGAGTGATCTGAAAAGCTGCGCTGCTTTCAGTTTAGCACTGGATGAATCTACAGACTTTCAAGATATCCCTCAGCTAGCTATATTTATTCGCTATGTTACAAAAGATGGAAATGTAAAAGAAGAGTCCTTAAACCTGATAAGCTTTAAAGAAACCACAAAAGGTATTGACATAAAAAAATGCACTTGACAAAATTTGTTAGCATTGCAACAGATGGAACACCAGGTATGGTAGGTCAAAATTCTGGCCTAGTTGGGCAAGTGACACATGATCTTAACTATCCTGAATATCTATCAGTTGTATCATCCACATATGAGCATGTAGTAAGCAAACACTTTAAGCTCAACAATGTCATAAAATGCGTTTTAGAAATTGTGAATTTCATTCGGACAAGTGCAAAAACACACAGTGAATATAGAAATTTTACTGAATAGCTGAAGCTTGAAGAAAAGTCAAGTGACCTTTCATTCTACTGTATTGTGAGATTACTGTCAACTACCAGTCTTTTGAATAAGTTTGTTGCTCTTTTTGAACCAATCATTACTTTCATGAAATAAAAGAAAGAGAAATACTCACAACTAGACGATCACGAATGGGTACAGGATCTAATGTTCTTTACAGATGTAATGCAACACCTTCAATATTTAAATCTGGCACTTCAAGGAAGGAACAAAGTTATTACAGAACTTGACCAATCAGTTTTCAGAAAAAAGTTTTTTTCAAAGAGCTCTGGCAACAAAGAAATTTGACCACTTTCCCAACCTTATATTAAGAATAACTGCTTTTCAGGATGTTGAAATTAAAAACAGTAAATTGAAACAATATGAAGGAAACTCAGAAACACTTTATAATGATTTTGAGAACAGGTTTGAGAAACTAAAAATGTTAAAGCTATGTTTTGAATTTATTGTGAATCTTTTAGTGTCTGATATTATAATTGATAGATGTCCTGTTGTTGCACCTTTGGCGTCGGATGTTGCTTCAATAGAAATAAAGCTTATTGAGCTGCAGGAAGATGTTGCTTTGAAGCTCATCTCTAACTTACTTTTGGAAATAAATTCCAGAAGCAAAGTATCCTAGTCTTCAGAAAACTGGTTTCCGTCTACTCTCTGCTGTGATTTACTGCTGTGAATCTTCTCTGTAATGAAATTTATCAAGTCAAAACATGGTGCTATCCTCACTAACAGCCTCCTCCCTCAACTTCTTAGAACAGCTTTGAACATCTTACCAGCCAGATTTCAAAATATTAACTTTAAAAATAACGACTCAAAGTCTTCAACGAGTAGATATTAAACATACTCTGCTTTGATGAGTAGGACTACTATATAGTTGATTTTGTTTATTATTTATAAATACAATTTTTTAATATTTTCTCTGGCTGTTGAACATTCAAAAATGTAAGAAAAGTATTACATGTGGCTCTTATCAAAGACTTGCCCACCCCTGCTATATACAATGAAAGTTAATTTTAATGCCTATTTTAGGGATTAAAGTGTCCTTAACTGCTAGTGTGCATATGACATGCACCCTTAATGACACTTGTGTATATGATAGGCTTTCAGCCCAATTAATCATCCAACCCAAATAATGCTAATATTGTTGATAACTATAATAATAATAACAACAACAACAACAACAGAGATGTAAATAACCATTAACGTGACACAGAAATTATCACAACTCAACACATCACGGATCTCCATAAAAAAAATTCTATTTGTGGTACTAGATTCTCCATTGTCACTGTTTGCCAGAGATCGCCAACTCTGCAGAGGTGTGTAAAGCCATGTCCAGCACCTACTTGTCCTCCATGCACCCAGCTGTTCTCGTGGGTTAATTGAATTCCCACATAATTCCTTCTGTGAATTCTCGAGACTGCCCTGACCAGGCTGGCGGCCACCTCCCACAGACAATCATGGAATCAGTGGGAGCTCTGGAAAGGACAGTCAACAAGAGTAGGTCGGCAGGTGAGTGATGGGGGCAGTCAGCCCCGCCGGGTTCAACACTGGTAAGCCAGTCGTGTCACGCAAGAGGCTCAACGGCTACCACATTTGCATCTGAGCTAGTAGAGGCGACCGTCTGCAGCAGCGGAAGGCAGCGGTTGCTTCTTGCAACACCTGAGCAATAACACCATCATTTACAAATCAACGAGTCACCACAGTGACTCATGTCACGCAGGAAATTTTCCTCTAATAAAAGTATCAATAGTAATAAAGTGAGAATCCAGTTCACTGCTTATTTCACCCCATTATACGAAGGAAAAATTAGCTTCATAAATTGGCAAGAAACACGTGCAATACCTGTTTCTTGCCAAATACGATACCTGATAGCATTTTCTGTTTAACTGATCTCTTCTGTGTTGAAATATCTCAAAAAGCGTTTGAACCTTCACGTACGCAAACTATCACCACAGTGACTCATGTCACGCAGGAAATTTTCCTCTAATAAAAGTATCAATAGTAATAAAGTGAGAATCCAGTTCACCGCTTATTTCACCCCATTATACGAAGGAAAAATTAGCTTCATAAATTGGCAAGAAACACGTGCAATACCTGTTTCTTGCCAAATACGATACCTGATAGCATTTTCTGTTTAACTGATCTCTTCTGTGTTGAAATATCTCAAAAAGCGTTTGAACCTTCACGTACGCAAACTATCACATCGATACATTAAACCAAACAGTGTCAGGGTAGTGGATATCAGTGTATAATGCGTGATAGCTTGTTTGTTACGTCATTTACGATGGATTTCGAGCCTCCACCACTTACTGCGCTCGGTAATTTGCATGGAGTTAAGGCTTCACGTATAGTAATAATAATAATAATAATAATAATAATAATAATAATAATAATAATAATAATAATAATAATAATAATAATAATAATAACAATAATAATAATAATAATAATAATAATAATAATAATAATAATAATAATAATAATAATAATAATAATAATAACAACAACAACAACAACGGTACTTCACTGTACAATAAAATTACTTAAATAAAAACATATTGAAAATCGTAGGATTTACTTCTTCCTGGTAGTTAAAACTTCAAGTCGTTGTCATAAAAAAAAAAAAAAGTTAAAATTCAAGAAATCTTAGGCCTAACTTCAAGGTTAATTTCATGAACTCTAAAGTTTCAAGATGAATATCAAGAAGATTAAAGTGTCAAGTCCAGGTTTATAAAAATAAGAACTTCAAGTTGAACTCGGATAAGCTAAAGCCTCAAGTTCTCTTATTGGCTTTAGCTCTGTTTGTGATCAGCTAAAATTTGAAAATCTCTAACGAAGATAAAGTTTCCCATTCTCTTAATGAAAGCTAAATCTCAAACAGCTTTGAGGGGAAGCTAACACTTCACTATTAAAATATTAACGATACTCAAACTTTACATGTCAATGAATAAGATACAGCTACAACACTTGGTTATCTCTATTCATAGAGACGTATCGCCAACCAGTGGCTTTATCAGTCCAGTGGAGAGAATGAACGGTAGAAGACCTAAAGAGGTAATGTGAGGTGATCAGTCCCTCTAATAAATGTCCAGGACTATATATCAGTGCCTTTTTTCCTACATCTTATTGGTATCGCCAGACCATTCCTCACACACATCATGTAAACCAAGTACAGGGAAACAGTTCTCTCCTCACAGCCTCCAGCCAGAGTACTAATTCAGAATCAACTAAATCAGTTGCAAGTACTGAATGAAATAGTCAGTAATGCAAGCCCCAAATGGACACAGTCAACATAATATCCAAGTGTGTTGGCACTATGCATGGAGTGTTTCCAGACACCGACTGAACAAGAAATAAAATATGTTCATTCGGCCATCCATGGAAATGTTGCAATTTCCTACGTAATGGCGTATGTCGATTCAAGACGTGTAAACATTTTCATCCAAAAATGTGTCATAGTTCAATAACAAACAAAGTTATGATACAAAGTGTCCTGTATTCCACAGAAATTGAACGATAGATGCATATGACAATACACAGACAGCTGTATATGACAGTACACAGACAGCTGTATATGACAATACACAGACAGCTGTATATGACAGTACACAGACAGCTGTATATGACAATACACAGACAGCTGTATATGACAGTACACAGACAGCTGTATATGACAATACACAGACAGCTCTATATGACGATACACAGACAGCTGTATATGACGATACACAGAGAGCTGCATATGACAGTACACAGACAGCTGCATATGACAGTACACAGACAACTGCATATGACAGTACATAGACAGCTGTATATGACATCACACAGACAACTGCATATGACAGTACACAGACAGCTGTATATGACATCACACAGACAACTGCATATGGCAGTACACAGACAGCTGCATATGACATCACACAGACAGCTGCATATGACAATACACATACAGCTGCATATGACATCACACAGACAGATGCATATGACAGTACACAGACATCAATGATTTTATAGTGCAAGAAGCCAAAAAAAACAAGAATGTTTATAAATGATTAGAATGTATTATTACCATAGAGGTAGTGACTGGCTCATTTGAATCAACAGTTAAAACCACCAAATAATAATCCCAGAATAACAAGGAATGATATAACATCATTTATGTTTGCAAACATGCAAGGAGTCAAAACAAGTAAGAACAATGAAAAGTAAGAAAGAATAAGTACTGCAGCAGGCCTACTGTCCCATGCTAGGAAGGTACAAGTCATACGAACACTGCAGCAGGCCTACTGGCCTATGATAAGCAGTGTGTGGATAAATACACTTATGTACAGTTCAGGACATTAAAATAAAATGTCACATTAGATGCATCTATGTCCACTTACCTGGTGGGGAAGTGGAGGGGGGTGTCCACTTACCTGGTAGGGAAGTGGAGGGGGGTGTCCACTTACCTGGTATGGGAAAAGAGACAACAAGGGAGGGAAGGGGAGGGGGGGTTAAGGATGATCTGAATATTAAAGAATCACTCATCTGGACTGAGTTACTAATTAACACACATGATGTAGTCGAAGTTTGTAACCCAGGAGATACAGCTTCCCACAACAGTAAGTTTGTAACCCAGGAGATACAGCTTCCCACAACAGTAAGTTTGTAACCCAGGAGATACAGCTTCCCACAACAGTAAGTTTGTAACCCAGGAGATACAGCTTCCCACAACAGTAAGTTTGTAACCCAGGAGATACAGCTTCCCACAACAGCTGTAACCAAGGCGATACAGCTTCCCACAACAGTAAGTTTGTAACCCAGGAGATACAGCTTCCCACAACAGCTGTAACCCAGACGATACAGCTTCCCACAACAGTAAGTTTGTAACCCAGGAGATACAGCTTCCCACAACAGTTCAAAAACAAACGTTTGAATATTGATTACCGTCTTGAAAATAATTATCTTAAAGCTTAAGCTTCACGATACTCTTCAAGAAAGCTAAGCTTTAAAGCTGACAAGTAAGATACTCGTGCAACAGTTAGGTAACTATTTTGAAACGTTTCGCCTAAACAGTAGGCTTCTTCAGTGGAGTACAGAGGCAGCAGAAGCAGTAGAGACGTAAAGACGATGTAATCAGTCCATCACCCTTGAAGACATAGTTTTGAGGTGGTCAGTCCCTCATCCTGGAGGAGAACATTGATCCATAGTCTGGAACATTGTGAAGCTGAAGCAACAGTATGGAGACTTATATACCGTCAAAGGTGAGGCCCAGATAATCTTGATGACAGGAGAGACGGACCCCACTAGTAGAAGCAAGAGTGTAAACATTGAGAGGGCAGGTCCCTCTCAAGTCCATCTCTTGTCACTTGTAACTAGTGGTCAGGCAAAGAAGTTAGTGAAGATGTGGTCTGGTGGCTAAAGCTCTCGCTTCACACGGCGAGGGCCTGGGTTCGATTCCCAGCCAGGGCAGAAACATTGGGCGTGTTTCTTTACACCTGTTGTCTATGTTCCCCATCAGTAAAATGGGCACCTGGGTGTTAGTCGACTGGTGTGAGTCGCATCCTAGGACACTGACCTAATCTGCCCGAAATGCTCAGCATAACAAGGGACTTTCTATATAGTAGTATGTCACTGATGTGAGCTAGGCCTGTATACCATGTACATGTACTTGTAGTAAATAAAGATAAAGATATTAAAATTCGTTTTACTCTTCGAGAAATCTAAAGCTTTACGTCATTCTTCTAGAAACCTATAGCTTAAGCTTACTCTTCTAGAAACCTATAGCTTAAGTTTACTCTTCTTGAAGGTTAAAGTTTCTAGTCTCTCTTCTATAAATTTGTAATGTCAAGTAATTCTTTAAGAAAGCTTAAGCTTCAAGTTGTTCTTCAAGAAGGTTAAAACTTTAGGTTGCTCTTCAAGAAAGCTAAAACTTTAGGTTGGTCTTCAAGAAGTCTAAAACTTTAGATTGCTCTTCAAGAAGGCTTTAGGTTGCTCTCCAAGAAACCTAAAACGTTAGGTTGCTCTTCAAGAAAGCTAAAACTTTAGGTTGGTCTTCAAGAAGTCTAAAACTTTAGATTGCTCTTCAAGAAGGCTTTAGGTTGCTCTCCAAGAAACCTAAAACGTTAGGTTGCTCTTCAAGAAAGCTAAAGCTTTATGTTGCTCTTAAAAAAAGCTAAAGCTTTAGGCATTTTCAGTACTCATCTAAGCTTTTTCATAGTATTACATACTAAAGAAATAAAAAGTAAAACCGTGTTATTCTTATTATAAAAAAATACTGAATATGTAATCTTGATTAAAAAACAAAGACGGAGTATATATGAAATAACAATAGATTTCTTTTGATGAGTTAACATTAATGAGGCGCTTTTATTATGCGAGAAAGATGAAAAACAAACACATTAAAGATTACCCCGCTATCATAATTATCACACACACACATGCATGGTGGCTAGCGCTCTTGCTTCACGCACTGAGGGCCCGGGTTCAATTCCCGGCGGGGCCGAAACATTTCGAAGTGTTTCGTTACACACACACACACACACATACATACAACAGGCCTAGTGTTTAATAGACATGTGCCTAGGACAAAATGGTAACTAAAAAACACACACACACACACACACACACACAACCAAGGACGAGGTGAAGAAACTGCTAGGTGAACTAGATGCCTCGAAGGGGGTGGGCCATGAGTCCTGAGAGAGGGAGCAGAGGCACCGTGTGTGCCACTAACAACAATCTTCACTAAATCTATTGTGTGGAGTCAGCAAAGGTAGTCGCATTTTTTTAAGAAAAGAGACAGACAGCTAGAACAAAATTACAGACCTCTGTCTCTAACATGTATAGTATGTAAAGTTATGGAGATCATCATCAGGAGAAGAGCTGTGTAGCACGTATAAAAGAACGGACTCATACATGACAACCAGTACGGCTTCGGGGAAAGGAAATCTTGCATCACAAACCTACTAACGTTCTATGATTAGCTAATAGAAATAAGCCAGGAGAGAAAGGGATGGGTAGACTGCATCTTCTTGGACTGTAAGAAGGCTCTCGACACAATAACACACAAGACACTGGTTGAAAAACAAGAGGAGCAGGCAGGAACAGCAGGGAAAGTACTACAGCGGATCAGGGAATACCTGACAGGAAGGAAACAACTTGTGTTGGTACATGACGAGGTGTCAGAGTCGGGTACATGTATAAAATGGAGTTCCACAAGGGTCAGTCCTAGGTCCAGTGCTGTTTCTAGAATATGTGAATGACATGACAGAAGGGATAGATTCAGACGTGTCCCTGTTCGCAGACGACGTGAAGGTAATGAGGAGAATGCAAGTGGACGAGGATCAGGTAAGCCTACAAAGAGATCTAGACAGACTGCAAGCCTAGTCCGACAAATGGCTCCAGGAGTATATCCCCAGCAATTTCAAGGTCATGAAGTTTGGGAGAAGGACAAAGAAGGCCGAAGACGGAGTACAGCCTAGGAGGTTAAAGGTTGCAAAACTCACTGAAGGAAAAGGATCTTCGGGTGAGCATCGTGCCGAGCACATCTCCTGAGATGCATATCAGCCAAATTTCTGCTGTAACATATGGGCGCCTGACAAACCTAATAATAGCGTTTCGACTTCGAAGTAAGGAGTCATTCAAGACACTGTACGCTGTGTACGTCAGGCCCATATTGGAGTATGCAGCACCAGTATGGAACCCCCACCTGGTCAAACACGTCAAGAAATTAGAGAAAGTGCAAAGGTTTGCAGCAAGACTAGTCCCGGAGCTAAAGAGTACGTCCTACGAGGAGAGGTTAAGGGAAATCGACCTGACGACACTGTAGGACAGGAGGGATAGGGAGAGCATGATAACGACTGAGAGGTATAGATAGGGACAGAATGTTGCAGAGATGGGACACAGCAACAAGGGGTCACACCTGTAAATTGAAAACTCAGATGAGTCACAGGGATGTTAGGAAGTATTTCTACAATAATAAAGTTACAGGAAGTGGAACAATCTGGAGAGTGATGTAATGGAGGTAGGATCCATACATATCTTTAAGAAGAGGTACGATAAACTCATGGAGCATTGAGAGTGTAGATCTAGTAGCGATCAGCGAAGAGGCGGTACCAGGAGCTATAACTCGTCTCCTGCAACCACAAATAGGTGAATGCAAATATGTGAGTAAACACACACACACACCCACATACACACACACACACACACACATACACACACTACAGCCCCGGTGGCCTGGTGGCTAAAGCTCTCGCTTCACGCACGGAGGGCCCTGGTTCGATTCCCGGCGGGGCGGAAACATTTCGAAGTGTTTCCTTACACACACACACATACAACAGGTCTATTGTCTAATCGACATGTGCCTAGGACAAAATGGAATATACCACGTATGCTTAATATACCACGTATGCTTAATAGCATTTTTTCCTGTTTTTTTCGGTTGATTTATCTTTATTTTACATGTGATTTTAAGCAAACTTTAGGATGAAGTGTGCTGCTTGTAAAATCTATTAACAAATGATGAGTTATGACCGTCGTAGTGCAGTGAAGCAACGATATCTGTGTCAGACGTCCAACGGAGGACACCTCAGTCTAACGTACGTCACTGTGTTCAGTAACTCACTTGGAGACAGAAACTCCGTAGATGAATTTGTCAGTATGTTTTGACCCCCTACTGGTGTCCTCTTCAGCGAGTACCCCTGCTAGGGTGGACCTCCTCCCGGGGTACAGCTAGCCATATTCTCTCGGAGATCTTCTTCTATCTCAGACATATGGTCATAAGTGGTAAGAGATTTGTAAGGATAACAGTAGACAGAAAGAAAGAGCCAGAGGGTTACCATGAGGTAAGTAGCAAGGTAACGATGCGGTTACCATGAGGTAAGTAGCAAGGTAACGATGCGGTTACCATGAGGTAAGTAGCAAGGTAACGATGCGGTTACCATGAGGTAAGTAGCAAGGTAACGATGCGGTTACTATGAGGTAAGTAGCAAGGTAACGATGCGGTTACCATGAGGTAAGTAGCAAGGTAACGATGCGGTTACCATGAGGTAAGTAGCAAGGTAACGATGCAGCAGAAATCACGTCATGTATGATCAAGTAAAAAATTAGTTAAGGGATAGGCAACGAAAAGTGAAAAATAGTAAAGCTGATCGTGGATGACTTAGAAGGGATATATAATTATCAGTTGAATCCGAAAATGAGAGATACGAATAAGATGCTAGAAAACAGAGAACGAGTGATGAAAACATATTATACAAATGTTGAGGGATGAAATAGTTACCTTGAAGCAGAACCTAAGTACGATAAGGCAGAAGGAGACGACCCTTGAGACTGAACAACCGAGACAGAGACAAGACTAACTAGTTAATGCGACACATTCTTAACATCTGGGCATCTTCATTATAAAGGCTTTTCTTTAAACTTGTTGAAGATGAGGCAATCAGTCTCGCATCTTTGACTATGTTCAGTCCTTACCATTGAACAGCCGAAAATAAAGGCAGGAGGGGAAAGACCTATATACTTGAGCCAAAAAAAAGAGGTGCAGCAGTTGAAGATATTCGTACATGTGGACGGTACCTTCTAGTACAAGATCATGTCCAAACGTTGATTCAGAAGTTATCAGTAGGGTTGAAGAAGATATCCTTAGTAACAATATTCCATGGTGTTGCAGCGTCTGACAAGAATTATTGTAGGAATGGTATATAATACCGAAAAGTTGATGAATAAGAAACATGTGCAACATTCTGACACTTCTTCCAGTTACTGACACTTCTTCCAGTTACTGACACTTCTTCCAGTTACTGACACTTCTTCCAGTTACTGACACTTCTTCCAGTTACTGACACTTCTTCCAGTTACTGCACCACACCTCTACCCCAGTATATAAGATCTGGTCTCCCTGCTGTCTAGGGTCACCACCTCAAAACTACTTCTACTATCTCTGGTTTATATTCGCCTATGTTCGACTTATAAACCCTATTTCGCAGGCGAAACGTTTCGAAAGTAACGACATCCAGGTGCTGTACATCATTGTTGTTTCTCATCACCTGGGTATTTTTTTTTTTTTTTGTGAAGTTTCAATGAGCAATGATTTTTTTCCATTCACTACAGTGAGTATATATATCTCCTGATAATAATCTCAATACTGAATCAAAATAGCCACTGTTGGGCGAAACGTTTTCATACTAAAGATACCCAGATGTTGAAGGTGTGTATGAATCATCAACTTGTAGTATTGTATAGTATTAATGTAATGACTGAAGAGAACATACACTCAGTATGGGAAACACATCAACAATGAATGACGTAAAAGAGAGAGGGAGAGGTGACAGCATAAGTCATGCTGACATCATGAAGCATGCTGTGAACATGATGACAGCATAAGTCATGCTGACATCATAAAGCATGCTGTGAACATGATGACAGCATAAGTCATGCTGACATCATAAAGCATGCTGTGAACATGATGACAGCATAAGTCATGCTGACATCATGAAGCATGCTGTCAAAATAATGACAGCATAAGTCATGATGTCTGATTCGTTTACTCCCATTTCGTCTACGGCAAAAGTCTACTGTCCTGAACAATTGGATACCTGTTTGTTTAACTCCATTTGGTCTATTCTCTTATGTCTACTCCGAAATGGTCACACATTACCATTAGTTTATTATCAGTTAAGGATCATCGACACATTAATGTCACTGCGTTTTGATATTGCACAAACATTACAATATTATAATACGAAAAATGTCGTGTAGACGTTGAAGAAATTATTATTTTGTCTTCGCAATTATATTTTATACATTCACGCGACTGATTCTTGCATCACGAGTGATAATCATGCAGATTATTACACGAGGCAGCCAAGTAGCGTTGCTGAAGCTGTCTATCTCCTTGGGTAGCTTTAAAAGAAATAGTGTGAGTGAATGTGAATGAGAAGAAAAGGGTGTGAAATTGGTCAGACTGGTATGGGCCTGCAGATTAATTACAGTGTTTATCCCTCCCTCCCTTTCTCGAAGTTTTTTGTTTATACCCTGAGATCACCTCGTCCGACCAGCTTTAAAATTTCATCTCTGGTGTACCGGAACGAGGGAAGGTTCATGTAACTGTGAGAAGGTACCCACCGGGGAATTTAATATAGATCATTGCCGATTTTGACCTCCAGGCATTAAGTTGAGATGGACTCTTGTAATCAGTGTCAAACGTGGAGTACTGGTGTATCCAAATTAAACAAGAGTTGGAACTGTGATTGGAGTTTCTAGGTGCCAATTTGCCAGCTTTATTTATGGAGTGATGTGGCATATTTTATGTGATAAAATAGTATTTTTCTTTTCAGAACA
>WNWK01011730.1:0-30000 GCA_009830355.1 Cherax destructor | reverse complement strand
GGAAACTACATTTTAGAAGATCAAAACCATTATTAACATGGTCCTCAGACACATGGATTGATTACAGCATTGCATTAATGTATATGAAACAGATAAGTTGATGAATTAGGAATATATGCAACACCTGAGTGTTTCTGGAGGCAGAGACACATGTGTTGCATGTGTCTTATTCATCAACGTGTCGTTATATAGAGTGGTTGTAATATTTATGAGACACTGCAGCACCACGGAATCATGGTACACAGGATATCTTCTACAACTTCTTTGCTAACATTTGGTTCATCTCTTAGGTATGACCTACTTCCACTAGTGGGTCACGCTCACCTGTGACCACATATTCAACTGCTACGTCTCTCTACTTCTGGAACTCCATTACCAAATTTGTGGCCAACATTATGGGCCCGATTTGCTAATCGGATGATAGATCCTTAGCTTCAAGTACCTGAGCAGTCAACATAACTTGAATTATAAGAGAGCTGAGGTAACCAACAAATGCCGAGGCAATTCGCAACCACAAAGATATAAGTTGATCAAAGAATCTATGTATGACTTTACGCTTGTCTTAAGAGTTTACTAACCTATGGTATTTGAAACAGTGGATCATGATCAAGAATACGATATTGTGTATACGGATTGCAGCTAAGCATTTGATAGAGTTCCAAACAAGAGACTGAGGAAGAAAGTAGCAGCACATGATACAGGAGGATAAATTTTATCCTCGTCAGAGGCATGATTGAGTGATAGGCAACAAACAGCTAGCATTTAATGGGGTTAGGTTAGGAAGGTTCGCCAGGAAACAGGACAAATGTTTTCTGACTCGGGTCTTAGTCATGATGACCCGCAGCTGAAGCTTTTGGTCATCTGACCAAGGCCTTCCACTGGCTTATCAGTCCACCCCTTTAAAAATTATAGTTATAATTATAACCATTAGACATTACTGTGTACCACTAATGTATTAGTGAGGGAACTCAGAATGGTGATCCTTTACTAGTGGTGGGCCCCTTGTTGTTCACAATCTTCATAAAAGACATAAGACACTTGTGCAACATTTGGGCATCTTCATTCCGGAAATGTTTCCAGAATAAAGATTCCCAAGTGTCTCATTTATCAAACTTGTCGATTTTCTAAAGTCGTGTACACTTAAAAGACATAGATGAGGGAATAAACAGCGGCATCTGCAAGTTTGTCGGTGACGCTAAAATAATACCTGGAAAGGTTGATGTTGTGGTTGGAGAAGTGACAAACTGGTCTTTTCCTGGGAAAAGAAATTAAGTATGACAATTAAAAACCAAATGATGTAGATCTTGAACAAATTGGGTACTAAAAAGACTTGGAAGTTTTGTTTTTTAGAAATCTACAGCCAAGACAACCGTGTATAAGGGCTCGCAATAAAGCTAATAGAACTGTTTTCTTCCAATCAAGGAGTAAAAATAATAGAAGTTATTAGGATCTCTTTATTACAGAATGTTTATGGTTTAAAAAGACATGTGAGCAAACACTAGAACATATTCGGTCCCAGGAACGAAGCTTTTTCTAATAAATATATCCTAGTGTTTGCTCATGTGTGTTTTTAAACCAATTACCAAGATATTTACCAGAATGGAATTAAATGCGTTGAAAAACACCCATGAAAAAATAACAAGGTTTTTATCTCCTGTATCTGGAAAGGCATAGAAATAGAAGAATATTATTGAAGTATACAAACTATAAACCGGAATAAATAAAGGAGACATAGTAATTAGCGTGTTGACAGATATGTAACGAAGACAGAACTCTCGGCAATAACTTTAAGTTAGACAAATTTAGATTTGATAGAATATAGGAAATCACTGATTTGGCAGTAAAAAAAACTTTCAAGTAATGTCATTGATAAGTAAATTTTGGGTCGTTTGAAAAACAAGTTAAACAGGCACATGAGATGGTGTGAGAAAGACGTGCCTAGTATGGGCCAGTAGGGCTGATGCAGTGCTCCACTATTCTTGTGTTCTTATGTTCTTATGAATGTTACCTGTGAGAACTGTTTTTGAATGTTACATGTAAAAGTGGCTGTAATATTAGTTGATATAAGCATACTTTGCATTTTATTATATTTTCTAGGTATTTTTTCTTGATTCATACCTTGTAATACACATTTATAATGAAGCATGATATCTGTACTAGATAATGCTCCAGGAAGGACAGGAACCTCAACAAATTTACTGTTCTCATTGTGGTTTAGTTATGAATTACTCCAGCCTTTATATTGTGACTTATTCGTATTAGTAAGTAAGACACATGTGAAACAGTTAGGAATCTTTATTCTGAAACATTTCGCCTACACAGTAGGCTTCTTCAGTAGAGATGTGAAGACGATGTGATCAGTTCATCATCTTTCAGACTATGGAACGAAATCTTTTCTCCAGACTGAGGGACTGATTACATCGTCTTCACATCTCCACTGCTTCTGCTGTCTCCTCTGTACTCGACTGAAGAAGCCTACTGTGTTGGCGAAACGTTTCGGAATAAAGATACCTAACTGTTGCACATGTGTCTTACTTACCAACCTGTAGGTATTGGATACCATTTTAATATTTATTATTCTTAATTAATTCGCAAAATTTGTTTTGAGAAATTGTCACCTAGTCAGCACTTCGCCAAAAGTTGATACTGAGTAGATTTTTCATCCATGAGCTGCTTTTTTTTATCATGCTGAGGCGTGACAAGGCTTTTGATAGAGTACCACATCAGAGACTGTTGAAGAAAGTGGCTGCTCATGGCATTGGGGAAAAAGTGCTGTCATGGTTCGAGTCATGGCTCACCAATAGGAAGCAGAGAATGTGCATAAATGGGGTTCAATCTGAGTGGGGATCTGTAACAAGTGGCGTTCCGCAGGGATCAGTTTTTAGGCCCATTGTTGTTTATAATATATATAAATGACCTTGACGATGGAATTACTAGTGATATGAGCAAATTCGCTGATGACACGAAGATAGGTAGGATAATCGATTCAGACGTAGATGTCACGGAACTTCAGAAAGATTTAGACAAAGTGAATTTGTGGTCAGAAAAGTGGCAGATGCAGTTCAATGTAGATAAATGCAAAGTTCTAAAGCTCGGGAATGTTCATAACCCTAGCACCTACCAGCTGAATAATGTGGAACTTAGCCGTACAGAATGCTAAAAGGATTTGGGGGTTATGGTAAGCAGCAACCTTAAACCAAGTCAGCAATGCCTAAGCATACGAAATAAGGCAAATCTGAACAAGATGTCCTCTCTTGAGCAACTCTACCAGCAGCTGAAGGAAGATCTGAGGGTAGCTAAGCTTGAGATACAGCGACTGACTGAGGAAAACAAGAGGATTCGTAGTAATCCTCCTGTTGAGAATCCTCAAGCCAAGAAAGAAACCTGGACAGTGGCTGAAACGCATGGGACAAAGTTAAGGATCAAGAGGACGGATGGAGAGGTAGAATCAACGAAGATCCAGGAATCTGTTGTGGAAATATCGAACCGATTCTCTGTGCTACCCGATGAATGTGAGTCGACTACTGGGAACATTACGACGAACGACACCAAGGAAGGAAAGAACATTGTTCTTGTTGGGGATAGTCAGATTAGGTACATGGATAGAGCCTTCTGCTCGAAAGATAGAAGTAGGAGACAAAGGGTTTGCTTTCCTGGGGCTGGGATGGAGGATATTGTTAGCCATCTGGACGACATCATGAGAGGTAATGGGAGCAATCATATTATCTGTCTCAGTGCTGTAGGCAACGATGTTGGCAGACGTAGGAGTGAGGACCTGACTAGCAGGTATAGGTCAGCAATAGACATAATTAGGAAGAAGGGTATTTTGGTGGTATTTTGCCAAGGAGAGGAGTTGGAAATGAATGGTTGTCCAGGACAATTGGTGTCATTTGCTGGCTGGACAAATACTGTAAGGAAAATGCAGTAACATTCATTGACAACTGGGACCTCTTCTTTGGCAGAAATGACATGTATGCCAGGGATGGGGTTCACTTATCTTGGTCTGGGGTGGGGGCACAGGCAACTGCAGTGGAGGCATCTGTTAGGGCTTTAAACTAGAAAAAGTGGTATGGGTTATGGGGGAAAAACAGTGAAGTCCCAGTGTAGTAATATTATGAATTCTAGGGGAACTAGTAATAGGCAGAATAAGGTGGATATTATAAATCAGACACATATGCAACACTTGGGTATCTTTATTGAGGAAACGTTTCGCCATACAGTGGCTTCATCAGTCCAATAGAAAGTAGAAAGGTGTAAGGAGAGGAGGAGTTTGAGGTAATCAGTCCCTCGGCCTGGAGTCGATGTGTTCAGTCCATCAATCTTGTAGAAAGTATCTCAAACTCCTCCTCTCCTTACACCTCTCTACTTTGTATTGGACTGATGAAGCCACTGTGTGGCGAAACGTTTCCTCAATAAAGATACCCAAGTGTTGCATATGTGTCTATATATAACTTGTCGGTTCTCTGAACCATTCATCTACAATTTGGATATTGGAAAGCCAGTGGCACTAGGTGACAAGGACTGTAATAGGTATAGTGGAAAAACAGAAATGAGCAGGAAGGGTAAAGAGAAAGGAGGGCCTTTAAATGTATATTACACTAATAGTCGTAGTGCTAGGAATAAGATGGACGAGTTGAGATTAGTTGCAAGTGGGGGGAAATATTGATGTTTTTGCAATAACTGAGACATGGTTTAATGTGAAAAATCAGGACATGCCTGCTGAATGCCACATCCAGGGTTTTAAATTGTTCCAAGTAGACAGAAGTATCGGGAAGGGGAGTGGGGTGGCACTCTATGTCCGTGATCATTTAAATTGTTGCATAAAAACGGGTATAACGTCTGAAATAATACATACAGAGTCTGTCTGGATAGAATTTCCAGAGGGGTGTGAAAAATTGATTTTAGGCGTGATATACCGTCCTCCAAACTTAGATAGGGAACAAGGGAGATTACTTTGGGAGGAAATTGTTAATGCCACAAGGCACGATCTATTTTATCTGGTCTGGTGTTTGCATGAACAACTATCTCTCCTGAGAGATGGTACAACATCGTACTAGACATTTTGAAATAATTTCTTTATAGTAGTTTCTCTGACGAACATTATTCCACAAGGCACGATAACGTAGTAATTCTAGGGGACTTTAACTTTAGTCAGATTGATTGGAATTTATTGACAGGTAATTTAGAATCTAACGACTTTTTAGAAGTAGTTCAGGATTGTTTTTTGAAGCAGTTTGTGACAGAACCTACAAGGGGAAATAACCTACTTGACTTGATTCTGGCAAACAAGGAAACCCTTGTTAATAATTTTAAAATAACAGAGGAACTCGGCACAAGCGACCACAAATCGATTACCTTTAGCATTGAATGGATGTACGATATTAGGGATAATTCAGTAACTGTCCCAGATTTTCGCTTAGCTGATTACAATGGGCTTAGAGAACACTTATCATCTGTGGACTGGGGTAACGAAGAGAGCTATTAATATGACAGCTTTCTTAACACTGTACAGGCTGTAGATGAATGGTTCAAAGAACCGACAAGTTGTTAAATTAGACACATATGCAACACTTGGGTATCTTTATTGAGGAAAACGTTTCGTCACACAGTGGCTTCATCAGTCCAATACAAAGTAGAAAGTTGAAAGGAGAGGAGGAGTTTGAGGTAATCAGTCCCTCGGCCTGGAGTCGATGTGTTCAGTCCATCAATCTTGAAGCAAGTACAGCATAGGGCAAATAGAAGTTGCTTATATACTGTAGACAGGTGACGAAACGTTTTCCTCAATAAAGATACCCAAGTGTTGCATATGTGTCTAATTTAACAACTGTACAGGCTGCCCAAAGAACATTTATCCCGTATAAAGGAATTTTATCAAGTAGAAATGACCCAAAATGGATGAATAATAGACTCAAATATCTTTTAGCGCAGAAGAAAGGAATTTATAGGCGCATAAAAGGAGGTGAGGGTCATCTTTTAAATCAGTATACTGACATTAAGAAGGACGTATAAAAGGGGATAAGAAAAGCTAAACGGGACTATGAAATTAAGTTGCTAGGGATTCAAAAACTAACCCCAAAAGTTTTGTCCAGGTTTATAGAACATAGAGATAAGATATGTCCCCCCTTAAAAATAACTCTGGGCATCTTACTGACAAAGAGAACGATATGTGCTTTATTTTTAATAATTATTTTCTCTCGGTTTTCACACAGGAAGACACTAATAATATCCCAGTAATTAATTTTTATAGTGGTCCTGAAGAAGATAAATTATGTAATATCACAGTCACTAGCGAAATGGTTATGAAACAAGTAGACCGACTGAAACAAAATAAATCGCCGGGTCCTGATGAGCTTTTTGCAAGGGTTCTTAAGGAATGCAAAATGGAACTCTGTGAACCATTAACTAACATTTTTAATCTATCTCTTCAAACAGGTGTAGTGTCTGATATGTGGAAGATGGCCAATGTAATTCCTGTTTTTAAAGCAGGGGACAAGTCACTACCGTCAAATTACCGCCCAATAATCCTGACATCAATTGTAGGCAAATTACTAGAGTCAATTATAGCTGATATTATAAGAAGCCATCTAGATAACCATAATTTGATTAATGATACTCAGCATTGATTCACGAGGGGCCGTTCCTGCCTATCTAATTTATTAACCTTCTTCAGTAAAGCTTTTGAGGCTGTTGATCACGATGAAGAATTCGATATTGTTTATTTAGATTTTAGTAAGGCTTTTGATAGAGTGCCGCACCAGATACTATTAATGAAAGTAGCAGCTCATGACATTGGGGAAAAAGTGCTGTCATGGATCGAGTCATGGCTCACTAATAGGAAGCAGAGAGTATGCATTAACGGGGTTAAATCCGAGTGGGGGTCTGTAACAAGTGGCGTTCCACAGGGATCAGTCTTGGGCCCGTTGTTGTTTATAATATATATCAATGACCTTGATGAGGGAATTACTAGTGATATGAGCAAATTCGCCGATGACACGAAGATAGGTAGGATAATTGATTCAATCGTAGATGTCAGGGAACTTCAGGAGGATTTAGACAAAGTCAATTCCTGGTCAGAAAAGTGGCAGATGCAATTCAATGTAGATAAATGCAAGGTTCTCAAGCTCTGGAGTGTCCATAACCCAAGCACTTATACGTTAAATAACGTAGAACTTAGCCATACAGATTGCGAAAAGGACTTGGGGGTTATGGTAAGCAGCAACCTTAAACCAAGACAGCAATGCCTAAGCGTCGGTATAAAATACTGACACAATGGAAAAATAAACACATAAGCAGTATAATGTGATCCTTTATTGACAACGTTTCGCCCACGCAGTGGGCTTTATCGAGTCACAAATATGTTTGTGACTCGATAAAGCACACTGCGTAGGCGAAACGTTGTCAATAAAGGATCACATTATACTGATTTTGTGTTCATTTTTCCAATGCCTAAGCGTACGTAATAAGGCTAACAGATTACTGGGATTTAATAATATTGGTAGAATTACCGACAATATGTTAAGTAAAAGGACACAAATGCAACTTATGTGACATTTTATTGTGGCAACGTTTCGCTCTCCAGGAGCTTTTTCAAGCCGTTACAAGCGATACATACCTTTACCTTTGATATACCTTTGAAGAGTTTCGAGAGTATCTACTCTCTGAGCCCGGCCATGGGCCAGGCTCGTCTGGTGCTTGCCTGGTCAACCAGGCTGTTGCTGCTGGAGGCCCGCTGCCCCACATATCCATCACAGCCTGGTTGATCTGGCACCTGGTGAAGATATTTGTCCAGTTTCCTATTGAAGGCTTCTACACTGGTTCCAGCCGTGTTTCGGATATCTTCTGGTAAGATGTTGAATAGTCTGGGACCCCGGATGTTAATACAGTGCTCCCGTATTGTCCCCACCGCACCCCTGCTCCTCACTGGGTTTATTTTACACTTTCTCCCATATCTCTCACTCCAGTATGTTGTTATGGCAGTGTGCAGATTTGGGACCAGGCCCTCAAGTACTTTCCATGTATATATTATCATGTATCTCTCTCTCCTCCGCTCCAATGAGTACATGTTCAAGACTTGAAGGCGTTCCCAATAATTTAGATGTTTCAATGGCTCAATGTGAGCCGTAAACGATCTCTGGATTTGTTCCAGCTCTGCTATTTCTCCTGCCCTGAACGGGGCCGTCAGCACTGAGCAGTATTCTAAGTGGGGGAGCACTAGCGATTTGAATAGTGTCACCATGGACACAGCGTATATATATACTCTCAAAGTGAGGTGTAATATAATATATATATATATATATATATATATATATATATATATATATATATATATATATATATATATATATATATATATGTGTGTGTGTGTGTGTGTGTGTGTGTGTTAGTTACCATTTTGTCCTAGGCACATGTCGATTAGACACTAGGCCTGTTGTATATATATGTGTGTGTGTGTGTGTAAGGAAACACTTCGAAATGTTTCGGCCCCGCCGGGAATTGAACCCGGGCCCTCCGTGCGTGAAGCAAGAGCGCTAGCCACCATGCCATGTGTGTGTGTGTGTGTGTGTGTGTGTGTGTGTGTGTGTGTGTATACTAATGTACACTATGTACAAGAGTTGAAATATAAGTGTACCACACGGTGACAAAAGGCAGTTGTAGATGCGTGGAACAATCTTCCGAGTAGGGTGATAGAGGCTAGGACCTTGGGTGGCTTTAAAAAGAGATTAGACAAATATATGAGTGGGAGGGGCTGGGTTTGATTAGTGTCGTGAGTACGGGAGAAAAATTCTTAGGTAGTGGTGGTTTTGATAAGGACCTGCCTTGTATGGGCCAGTAGGCCTTCTGCAGTGTTCCTCCATTCTTATGTTCTTATGTTCAAAGACAAAAGCCAGAGAGAGAGAGAGAGCGCCGTTCTTCAACCAGCTGGAGGCAAGTCCGGCAAATGCTGACTGCGAGTGATACCACGTCACATCAGCATTTGGCGGGCTCACCAATGATTGGTTAATGAACCAAGGTTCTGATTTAACGATGGGTACCCGTACCGTTAAACCCTTAGCACCTGGTTCGCTGGTTGGGAGGCTGCCTATATGAGAGTGTGTACATACGCCGAAAAAATAAATGTAACATACCCTTTGTATGCCACACTGTCCCTTTCAATTTTTCTCAGTATTTTATGTCGTTATCATGCCCCCCCTCCCTATTCCTCCTGTCGTCCAGAGTCATCAGGTTGATTTTCCTTTACGTCCCCTCCTCGGACATCATCTTTAACTCCGGGACTAGTCTTGTTGCAAACCTTTGCACTTTCCCTAATTTTTGATGTGACTGACTAGATGTGGGTGCCATACTGGTGCTGTATACTCCAATATGGGGCCTGACGTACATTGTGTACAGTGTCTTGAACGACTCCTTACTTAGATGTCGAAATGCAAGTCTTAGGTTGGCCACCAGGCGCTCATATGCTGCATCAGTTAGTTGGTTGATGACTATTGTGTGTGTGTGTGTGTGTGTGTACTCACCTATTTGTACTCACCTATTTGTGGTTGCAGGGGTCGAGTCATAGCTCCTGGCCCCGCCTCTTCACTGATTGCTACTAGGTCCTCTCTCTCCCTGCTCCATGAGCTTTATCAAACCTAGTCTTAAAACTATGTATGGTTCCTGCCTCCACTATGTCGCTTTCCAAGCTATTCCACTTCCTGACAACTCTATGACTGAAGAAATACTTCCTAACATCCCTTTGACTCATAGGAGTCTTCAACTTCCAATTGTGACCCCTTGTTTCTGTGTCCCCTCTCTGGAACATCTTGTCTCTGTCCACCTTATCTATTCCTCGCAGTATTTTATATGTCGTTATCATGTCTCCCCTAACCCTCCTGTCCTCTAGTGTCGTCAGGCCGATTTCCCTTAACCTTTCTTCGTAGGACAATCCCCTTAGCTCTGGGACTAGTCTTGTTGCAAACCTTTGCACTTTCTCTAATTTCTTGACGTGCTTGACCAGGTGTGGGTTCCAAACTGGTGCTGCATACTCCAGTATGGGCCTGGCGTATATGGTATACAGAGTCTTGAATGATTCCTTGTGAGGTATTGGAACGCTATTCTTAGGTTTGCCAGCCGCCCGTATGCTGCAGCAGTTATCTGATTGATGTGTGCCTCAGGAGATGTGCTCGGTATTATACTCACCCCAAGATCTTTTTCTTTGAGTGAGGTTTGCAGTCTTTGGCCACCAGTCTCTCTGTGTGTGTGTGTGTGTGTGTGTGTGTGTGTGTGTGTGTGTGTTTGTGTGTGTGTATGTGTGTGTGTTCGCCTGCTCGAAAAAAGGGGAAACTGGAGTTAGGGTTGCAAGACTGAAGCTCCTCTCTATAGTGTAAGGTGGCATAGCACTTTCTCTCTCTCTCTCTCTCTCTCTCTCTCTCTCTCTCTCTCTCTCTCTCTCTCTCTGGCTCACTACTTGTTAAAAAATAATATGAAACCTATCATACAAAATTATGAAAATGGCAAATATAGAGAAAATAATGCGGTAATTAAAACAAAGAGCCCGGCCACCATCCCCAGCTGATAGCCAACCGTAAATGACCTGCCATTCAGGTCATTTTACTACCACAACAAAACCTAATATTACCTATAAATAGTTAAACACTAAACA
This sequence comes from Cherax destructor, assembly GCA_009830355.1. Lineage (NCBI taxonomy): Eukaryota > Metazoa > Arthropoda > Malacostraca > Decapoda > Parastacidae > Cherax > Cherax destructor. The sequence continues at coordinate 19,364 of WNWK01011730.1, read as the reverse complement.
AACAGTCGAACGTCAAGTAAGGCACAGATTTAAGTTATGGGTTGGTATGGGAGGTTTACAGCCATGTCGACGACGTTGGGGCCATTAAAAGCCGCATGCGACCTGAGCACCATTAGTCAAGTTTGCATTAGTTCCTAATATGAGGATTAAATTCAACTCTGTGTATATAAACGTTTATTCACCTCTCGGTTATATACTGAGACACACACACAACTTTAGGTGTATATGCTATCAGAGGTACAACAATCACTGCCTATACACAAAGAGATGTTTACAGATCTGAGGGAAAATATTTGGAGGTTCACACCTATCACTGCAGTTACCGTGAAAATACGCGTTTCAGTGCATATACACTGAGTTGTTTGAATATAAGCAGAGAACTACACTGATCTTAGTGAATGACGTCACTGGAGACTTACTTCTCGGTGAATATATTCTGAGAGCTACACACCTCTCAGTGTACATACGCTGCCAGCTACACACCTCTCAGTGTACATACACTGCCAGCTACACATCTCTCAGTGTACATACACTGCCAGCTACACATCTCTCAGTGTACATACACTGCCAGCTACACACCTCTCAGTGTATATACACTGCCAGCTACACACCTCTCAGTGTAAATACGCAATACTCTATCCATGATTATATATCAAATTTAGATTACCCGAGTATTCGTCTCACAAGTCCCAGAGAAAATAGTGAAATATAGTTATACAAATTATTGATACGCCAATTTCTACTTTGCACCAGAACTAACTTACCGTGCTAAACTATCCTCGCTGATATAGTAACCTAACTTATCCTTGCTAAAATTATCATAATGGAATATTACATAAACTACTGTACTTCTAGTGCAATCTTGAAGCATACGGTAGCACAATAAACAGCGGCCAGTTATAGTCACAAAAATAACTCAGGAAAAAATTAGATTCAGAATTTACTTGTATAAAACATACACACACACACACACACACACACACACACACACACACACACACACACACACACACACACACAGAGTACAGGCTAGGTGGACAAGGGCTACAAACCTCGGCAAAGGAGAAAGACCTTGGGGTGAGTATAACGCCAAGCACGTCTCCGGAGGCACACATCAACCAGATAACTGCGGCAGCATATGGGCGACTGGCAAACCTAAGATTAGCGTTCCGTTACCTAAACAAGGAATCGTTCAAGACACTGTACACCGTGTACGTCAGGCCCATACTAGAATATGCAGCACCAGTCTGGAACCCACACCTGGTCAAGCACGTAAAGAAACTAGAGAAAGTGCAAAGGTTTGCGACAAGGCTAGTTCCACAACTCAGGGGTCTGTCCTATGAAGAAAGGTTGAGGGAAATAGGACTAACAACACTGGAGGAAAGAAGGGTCAGAGGAGACATGATAACGACATACAAAATACTGCGGGGAATCGACAAGGTAGACAGGGACAGGATGTTCCAGAGAGGGAACACAGAAACAAGGGGACACAACTGGAAGCTGAAGACTCAGATGAGTCAAAGGGATGTTAGGAAGCATTTCTTCAGCCACAGAATAGTCAGGAAGTGGAATAGTCTAGAGAAAGATATAGTGGAGGCAGGAACCATACATAGTTTTAAGACGAGGTATGATAAAGCTCATGGAGCAGGGAGAGCAGAGACCCAGTAGCGGACAGCGAAGAGGCGGGGCCAGGAGCTGAGTCTCGACCCCTGCAACCACAATTAGGTGAGTACAATTAGGTGAGTACACACACACACACACACACACACATTTGTGAACGACATGACGGAAGGAATAGACTCCGAAGTGTCCCTGTTTGCAGATGATGTGAAGTTGATGAGAAGAATTCAATCGGACGAGGACCAGGCAGAACTACAAAGGGATCTGGACAGGCTGCAAGCCTGGTCCAGCAATTGGCTCCTGGAGTTCAACCCCACCAAGTGCAAAGTCATGAAGATTGGGGAAGGGCAAAGAAGACCGCAGACGGAGTACAGTCTAGGGGGCCAGAGACTACAAACCTCACTCAAGGAAAAATATCTTGGGGTGAGTATAACACCAGGCACATCTCCTGAGGCGCACATCAACCAAATAACTGCTGCAGCATACGGGCGCCTAGCAAACCTAAGAACAGGATTCCGACATCTTAATAAGGAATCGTTCAGGACCCTGTACACTGTGTACGTTAGGCCCATACTGGAGTATGCAGCACCAGTTTGGAACCCACACCTAGCCAAGCATATAAAGAAACTAGAGAAAGTGCAAAGATTTGCGACAAGACTAGTCCCGGAGCTAAGGGGTATGTCCTACGAGGAAAGGTTAAGGGAAATCGACCTGACGACAATGGAGGACAGGAGAAATAGGGGGGGGACATGATAACGACATATAAAATACTGAGAGGAATTGACAAGGTTGACAGATACAGAATGTTCCAGAGATGGGACACAACAACAAGGGTACACAGTTAGAAGTTGAAGACTCAGATGAATCACAGGGATGGAAAAATAAACACATAAGCAGTATAATGTGATCCTTTATTGACAACGTTTCGCCCACGCAGTGGGCTTTATCGAGTCACAGACAGATAAAGCCCACTGCGTGGGCGAAACGTTGTCAATAAAGGATCACATTATACTGCTTATGTGTTTATTTTTCCATTGTGTCGGTATTTTATACCATTTATTTTGAATCACAGGGATGTTAGGAAGTACTTCTTCAGCCACAGAGTGGTCGGGAAGTGGAATAGTTTGGGAAGTGATATAGTGGAGGCAGGATCCATTCATAGCTTTAAGAAGAGGTATGATAAAGCTCATGGCTCAGGGAGAGTGACCCAGTAGCGACCAGTGAAGAGGCGGGGCCAGGAGCTATGAATCGACCCCTGCAACCACAACTAGGTGAGTACACACACACACACACAGTCCCGGAGTTAAGGGGTATGTCCTACGAGGAGAGGCTATAGGAAATCGACCTGACGACACTGGAGGGCAGGAGAGACAGGGGGTACATGATAACAACATATAAATTACTGAGAGGAATCGACAAGGTGGACATGGATAGGATATTCACTAAATGGGACACTCCAACAAGGGGACAAAATTGGAGATTGAAGACTCAGATGAGTCATAGAGATGTTAGGAAGTATTTCTTCAGCCACAGAGTTGTCACGAAGTGGAATAGTCTGGAAAGTGAGATGGTGGAGGAAGGATCCATATATAGGTTTAAGAAGAGGTATGATAAAGGTTACGGAGCAGGGAGGGAGTGACCTAATAGCAACCAGTGAAGAGGCGGGGCCAGTAGCTATGAATAAACCCTTGCAACCACAGTTAGGTGAGTACACACACACACACACACACACGTTATATATTATATATATATATATATATATATATACATATATATATATATATATATATATATATATATATATATATATATATATATATATATATATATGTGTGTGTGTGTGTGTGTGTGTGTGTGTGTGTGTGTGTGTGTGTGTGTGTGTGTGTGTGTGTGTGTGTGTATCTTATTACCTCGTTTAAAATTAAGTACTTTCTAAAATTTTCTCTTATATCTTTAAAGTTATATTTTCATTTATGTTAATGTAAAAATTAATGATTTTCTACCAAAAGAACCTTGGAAAACTTTTTATTTTTTTTATTAAGACATTGGCCGTTTCCCACCCAGGCAGAGTGGCCCGAAAAAAGGAAAACTTTCATCATCATTCACTCCATCGACACTGTACTTCCCATCTCCAGTAATCAAGTCCGGCCTGCCAGTTTGCCTGAATCCCTTCATAAATGTTACCTTGCTCACTCTCCAACAGCACGTTAAGTCCTAAAAACCATTTGTCTCCATTTGCTCCTATCTAACACGCTCACGCACGCTTGCTGGAAGTCCAAGCCCCTCGCACACAAAACCTCCTTTACCCCCTCCCTCCAACCTTTCCTAGGCCGATCCCTACCCCGCCTTCCCTCTACTACAGATTTATACACTCTCGAAGTCATTGTATTTCGTTCCAGCCTCTCTACATGTCCAAACCATCTCAATAACCCCTCCTCAGCCCTCTGGATAATAGTTTTGGTAATCCATCCCACACGTCCTCCTAATCTCCAAACTATGGATTCTCTGCATTATATTCACACCACACATTGCCCTCAGACATGTGATCTCCACTGCCTCCAGCCTTCTCCTTGTTGCAACATTCACCACCCATGCCTCACAACCACACCAGAGCTTTGGTTTAACTATGCTCTCATACATTCCCCTCTTTGCTTTCATGGGTAAAGTTCTGTGTCTCCACAGACTCCTCAGTGCACCACTCACCTTTTTGCCCTCGTCAATTCTATGATTCACCTCATCCTTCATATACCCATCTGCTGACACATCCACTTCCAAATATCTGAATACATTCACCTTCTCCATACTCTCTCCCTCCAATCTGATATCCAATCTTCCGTTACCTATTTTTTTTTGTTATTCTCATTACCTTACTCTTTCCTATATTCACTATTAAGTTCCTTCTTTTACATACCCTACAAAACTCATCAACCAACCTCTGCAACTTCAGAATCTCCCAAAAGCACAGTGTCATCAGCAAAGAGCAACTGTCACAACTCCCACTTTGTGTTATATTCTTTATCGTTTAACCCCACACCTCTTGCCAACACCCGAGCATTCACTTCTCTTACAACTCCATCTATAAATATATTGAACAACCATGGTGACATCACACATTCTTGTCTAAGGCCTACTTTTACTGGGAAATAATCCCCCTCTAACCTGCATACTCTAACCTGAGCCTCACTATCCTAGTGAAGACTATTCCCTGCTTTCAATAACCTACCTCGAATTTCATACATTTGCAACATCTGCCACATTGCCTCCTTATCCACCCTATCATACGTCTTTTCCGACTCCAAAAATGCCACAAAAATCTCTTTACCATTATCTAAATACTGTTCACTTATATGTTTCACTGTAAACACGGTCTACACACCCCCTGCCTTTCCAAAAGCCTCCTTGTTCATCTGCTATCCTGCTCTCCGTTTGACTCTTAACTCTTTCAATAAGAACTCTACCATACAATTTACCAGGTATACTCAACAGACTTATTCCCCTATAATTTTTACACTCTCTTTTGTCCGATTTGCCTTTATACAAAGGAACTATACACGCTCTCTCCCAATCCCTAGGTACCTTACCCTCTTCCATACTTTAATTAAATAAAAGCACTAACCACTCCAAAACTATATCCCCGCCTGTTTTTAACATTTCTATCTTTATCCCATCAATCCCAGCTGCCTTACCTCGTTTCATTCTCCCCACTGCCCCACACACTTCCCCCACACTCACAACTGGTTCTTCCACACTCCCACAAGATGTTATTCCTCCTTGCCCTATACACGAAATCACAGCTTCCCTGACTTCACCAACATTTAACATTTACTGAAAATATTCCCTCCATCTTCCCGATACCTCTAACTCTCCATTTAATAACTCTCTTCTCCGGTTTTTCACTAACAAATCCGATCGTTCCGTAGGCTTCTTCAACTTATTAATCTAACTCCAAAACTTTTTCTTATTTTCAACAAAATTTGTTGATAACATCTCAACCACTTTCTCACTTGCTCTCTTTTTACATTGCTTCACCACTCTCTTAACCTCTCTTTTTCTCTACATATGCTCCTCCCTCCTTGCACCACTTCTACTTTGTAAAAACCTCACATATGCTAACTTTTTCTCTCTTACTACTCTCCTTACATCATCATTCCACCAATCTCTCTTCCTCCCCCTCCTTCCCCCTGCACCCACTTTCCTGTAACCAGGAGAATCGAAGAAGGATAAAGCGGGATCACAGTGGAACCATCCACTGGTGTGTCTCTGTCTTCAACTTGTCGGTTTTCAAACCATTTGTCACATCTGTCAGACACTGCAACATCATGGGATATTGATACAAAGAATTCTTTAATACGTGTCCAACCTTTGGACGAAGACCTACTTACACTAGTGGATGGTTCCACTGTGATCCCTCCTCCTCCTGCTTCCACTCACCTGACTACAGTATATAAGTCACTTCTCCGGCTCTATGCTGTACTTTCTACAAGAGTGATGGACTAAACACATCGATTCCAGGCTGTGGGACTGATTACAACAAACTCCTCTTCTCCTTACCCCTCTCTGCTTTGTATTGGACTGATGAAGCCAATGTGTGGAGAAACGTTTCCTTAAAAAAGATTCCCATATGTTGCATAAGTGTCTCAGTCTTTAACTCTCTAGTGTTGACACGTCTGCAAGAGACATGTAACTTCAGGAAGAGCCATTGAACCAGCTAAGTCGGACTGCTTCATAAGCCGTCGCTTGCCATTATAGTCCATTGTCTCCAGAGGTAAACACAACAGCCTTTTTCCCTGCTGTAGTGATTATCGGGTTTTTGCTTACTAGAGTGTTTCAGGAACAGGTGTTAGGCTAGACTGCTCCTCTTTCATGTGGGTTATATTATTGTGAAGTGGTTTCTGCCCAAAACGTGCCCTAGGAAAACTTGGCTGTGACCGCACGTTCGTGGCCTACGGAGGGCCCAGTGCAATATCTTGCACTTCTATGCAACATTCATCACTTCTCAAAACGGCAAATGTTGATGAACAGTACCTTAGTGGTGTGACAGTTCTAGTGATATTTCCAACGTCTTTGTTAGCCTTTGACCATTTTGTATAATTTTTTGATGTTTTCTGTTTCGTGTTCTGTGTTAGATGTTACCTATTTAATATCCACTGTTTTGTGTTCTGTGTTTAGTGCTAACTGTGTGGTGTTTCTACTTACTGGATTATTTGCAATTTCGATATTTTGACTCAAAGATTTTCTAAGCATTATAATATCGTAGCACAAAATTTCAGCTCCTATAAACTGGAGCTGAAATCAAAACACCATTTCCATCACTACCAAAACATTATCAGGAGGTAACTTAATGTAAATAAGACACATTCTCAATACTAGTATTTATTACATTAATGGTATACAAAACCCAGAAATAGATACATATAACACATGTGCAACAATTGGATATCTTCTGGGTATTTAAAGATGCCCAAGTGTTGCACAAGTGTTGCACATGTATCATACATGTATCAGTGCATGTGATATGGAAATGGGTAGCTCAGTGAGAGCTTTGTCAGAACTCATACTGAGACAAACATTTTTTATCATAAATATTCTGGTGCTGTGTCTTTGTTCTATTTACATACTTGTCGGCATTTGACTCCATTATTGAAGTTGATAACACGATACAGACGGTTACTTCGTCCACTTTCCAACACATGTTAATAACTAGTTTATCATTCTTTTTACTGGATAATCTGATTCTTCTTTAATGCTCTTTTAACATTGACTTTGATTTCTAACCGTATCAGCTCCTCAAAGATCTTTGCTTAGATAAATATTTCACTTCCTATATTTCCTTGAGACATAATTTTTGTTCTTCCCCATTATTAATTGATACATTCAGCTGAACCAATATATCAATTGCATCTCTAACATTCTACACATTGCTACTCGTTACCTCTAGTCAGGGTGGTCAGGTCTGAAGGACCAGGAAAATATTGCCCCCTTTAAAACTAATCTGCATATTTGACCAAACTATCCTTACTGTGAAGCTATCCTCTCTACAATCTCTACCAGTCTCCATACAATCCCCGCTGATGTCTCTAAAATCTCCAATAATCTTCTTAAAACTTCCATAAATCCTCTTACAATGTCATTAACTGCTTTAAAATTATACTAATCACCTTACAATTACCTTTAATCTCCCTACAGTTTATACTAGGCATCTTATGATTACTAATGATTCTTGGGTGATGTTTTTTGTGATCCACAGACCCACCAGTAGCCACAATGGAGCTGGGTCGAGGTGTGGCTCCAGTGGTGAAGGAAGGAGAGGACGTCTACTTCAACTGTAATGTTGACGCCAACCCTCCCACGTATAGGATTTCCTGGTACAGGCTGGTGAGTATTCTTTGTTCTTCTTTACTCTTCTTATTCCGCTGGATCTCTGTTCGTTCATTACTCTGTTCTTCATTACAATCTTGTTCATCAACAGTATATAAATTTTCTGATTTTCTTCAGTGTAACTGGCAGATGATACCTACACCTTCTCTCTGAGTAAAATGCTGCTACTACTACACCACTACTACTATACTACTACTACTACTACTACTACTACTACTACTACTACTACTACTATTACTGCTACTACTATTACTATTACCACTATTTCTACTACTATTACTACTATGATTACTATTACTACTACTACTTCTACTTCTACTACTACTACTATTGCTGCTACTGCTATTACTACTATTTATTCTACTATTACTACTGCCATTACTATTACTACTACTACTTCTACTACTACTACTACTACAATTACTACTACTAATTCTACTTTTATTATTACTACTATTACTTCTATTACTGCTACTACTAATACTATTGAATGCAGATAAATGGTTCAGAGAACCCACAAATTGATAAATTAGACACATGTGCAACACTTGAGTATCTTTATTGAGGAAGCGTTTCGCCACACAGTGGCTTCATCAGTCTATACAAAGGAGAATGCTGAAGATCAGGAGTTTGAGGTAATCAGTCCCTCAGCTTTGAGTCGATGTAATCAGTCCATCAATCTTGGACACCACCTACGACTGCTGCACCTCACCTGGCTACAGTATATAAGCCACGTCTTCGCACTTATGCTGTAGTTTTTTCAAGACTGATGGACTGATTACATCGACTCAAGGTTGAGGGACTGATTACCTAAAACTCCTCCTGTTCATCACCATTCTACTTTGTATGGACTAATGAAGCCACTGTGGGGCGAAACGTTTCCTCAATAAAGATACCCAAGTGCTGCATATGTGTCTAATTTATTTACTGATACTATTATTACTACTAATATTACTACTGCTATTACTACTATTGCTTCTACTGTACTATTACTACTACTACAGCTACCGTTACTTCTACTGATACTACTACCATTACTGCTACCATTACTACTACTCCTACTACTGGTACTACACAATAAAAATAATAATAATTAGAATAAAAATAATAATAATAATTATTATTATTATTATTATTATTATTATTATTATTATTATTATTAAGAAAACATAATAACAGCAACAACAAATAACAATAACAACAACAACAAAAAAACAACAACAACAACATCAACAACAACAACCAAAAAAAAATCTTCATCAACTAAAACAACATCAAGAAACAACAGCAATAACTACAACAACAACAAGCAGGTAAAATAACAGCAGGAGAGAGAGCTGCAGGTATATAACAGCAGGAGAGAGAGCTGCAGGTAAATAACAGCAGGAGAGAGAGCTGCAGGTAAATAACAGCAGGAGAGAGAGCTGCAGGTAAATAACAGCAGGAGAGAGAGAGCTGCAGGTAAATAAAAGCAGGAGAGAGAGCTGCAGGTAAATAAACAGCAGGAGAGAGAGCTGCAGGTATATAACAGCAGGAGAGAGGCTGCAGGTATATAACAGCAGGAGAGAGGGAAAACCGGAGGGTATATAACAGCAGGAGAGAGGCTGCAGGTAAATAACAGCAGGAGAGAGAGCTGCAGGTAAATAACAGCAGGAGAGAGAGCTGCAGGTAAATAACAGCAGGAGAGAGAGCTGCAGGTATATAACAGCAGGAGAGAGAGCTGCAGGTAAATAAAAGCAGGAGAGAGAGCTGCAGGTAAATAACAGCAGGAGAGAGAGCTGCAGGTAAATAACAGCAGGAGAGAGAGCTGCAGGTAATAACAGCAGGAGAGAGAGCTCAGTACAAACAGCAGGAGAGAGCTGCAGGTAATAACAGCAGGAGAGAGAGCTGCAGGTAAATAACAGCAGGAGAGAGAGCTGCAGGTAATAACAGCAGGAGAGAGAGCTGCAGGTATATAACAGCAGGAGAGAGAGCCTGCAGGTAATAACAGCAGGAGAGAGAGCTGCAGGTATATAACAGCAGGAGAGAGAGCTGCAGGTATACACAAAACAATAAGCAGGAGAGAGAGCTGCAGGTAAATAACAGCAGGAGAGAGAGCTGCAGGTAAATAACAGCAGGAGAGAGAGCTGCAGGTATAATAACAGCAGGAGAGAGACTGCAGGTAATCAAATAACAGCAGGAGAAGAGCTGCAGGTAATAACAGCAGGAGAGAGAGCTGCAGGTAAATAACAGCAGGAGAAAGACTGCAGGATATAAACAGCAGGAGAGAGAGCTGCAGGTAATAACAGCAGGAGAGAGAGCTAGCAGGTAAAATAACAGCAGGAGAGAGAGCTGCAGGTAAATAACAGCAGGAGAGAGAGCTGCAGGTATATAACAGCAGGAGAGAGAGCTGCAGGTAAATAACAGCAGGAGAGAGAGCTGCAGGTAAATAACAGCAGGAGAGAGCAGGCTGCAGGAGAAGCTGTAACAGCAGGAGAGAGAGCTGCAGGTATATAACAGCAGGGAGAGAGCTGCAGGTATAACAGCAGGAGAGAGAGCTGCAGGTATATAACAGCAGGAGAGAGAGCTGCAGGTATATAACAGCAGGAGAGAGAGCTGCAGGTAAATAACAGCAGGAGAGAGAGCTGCAGGTATATAACAGCAGGAGAGAGAGCTGCAGGTAAATAACAGCAGGAGAGAGAGCTGCAGGTATATAACAGCAGGAGAGAGAGCTGCAGGTAAATAACAGCAGGAGAGAGAGCTGCAGGTATATAACAGCAGAGAGAGAGAGCTGCAGGTATATAACAGCAGGAGAGAGAGCTGCAGGTATATAACAGCAGGAGAGAGAGCTGCAGGTATATAACAGCAGGAGAGAGAGCCGCAGGTATATAACAGCAGGAGAGAGAGCTGCAGGTAAATAACAGCAGGAGAGAGAGCTGCAGGTAATAACAGCAGGAGAGAGAGCTGCAGGTAAATACCAGCAGGAGAGAGAGCTGCAGGTATATAACAGCAGGAGAGAGAGAGAGCTGCAGGTAAATAACAGCAGGAGAGAGAGCTGCAGGTAAATAACAGCAGGAGAGAGAGCTGCAGGTAAATAACAGCAGGAGAGAGAGCTGCAGGTAAATAACAGCAGGAGAGAGAGAGCTGCAGGTAAATAACAGCAGGAGAGAGAGCTGCAGGTAAATAACAGCAGGAGAGAGAGCTGCAGGTAAATAACAGCAGGAGAGAGCGGGAACAGCAGGAGAGAGAGCTGCAGGTATATAACAGCAGGAGAGAGAGCTGCAGGTATATAACAGCAGGAGAGAGAGCTGCAGGTAAATAACAGCAGGAGAGAGAGCCTGCAGGTAATAACAGCAGGAGAGAGAGCTGCAGGTATATAACAGCAGGAGAGAGAGCTGCAGGTAATAACAGCAGGAGAGAGAGCTGCAGGTATATAACAGCAGGAGAGAGAGCTGCAGGTATATAACAGCAGGAGGAGAGCTGCAGGTAATAACAAGCAGGAGAGAGCTGCAGGTATATAACAGCAGGAGAGAGAGCTCCAGGTATATAACAGCAGGAGAGAGAGCTGCAGGTAAATAACAGCAGGAGAGAGAGCTGCAGGTATATAACAGCAGGAGAGAGAGCCGCAGGTAAATAGCAGCAGGAGAGAGAGCTGCAGGTATATAACAGCAGGAGAGAGAGCTGCAGGTATATAACAGTAGGAGAGAGATCAGCAGGTAAATAACAGCAGGAGAGAGAGCTGCAGGTATATAACAGCAGGAGAGAGAGCTGCAGGTATATAACAGCAGGAGAGAGAGCTGCAGGTAAATAACAGCAGGAGAGAGAGCTGCAGGTATATAACAGCAGGAGAGAGAGCTGCAGGTATATAACAGCAGGAGAGAGAGCTGCAGGTATATAACAGCAGGAGAGAGAGCTGCAGGTATATAACAGCAGGAGAGAGAGCTGCAGGTAAATAACAGCAGGAGAGAGAGCTGCAGGTATATAACAGCAGGAGAGAGAGCTGCAGGTATATAACAGCAGGAGAGAGAGCTGCAGGTAATAACAGCAGGAGAGATAGCTGCAGGTATATAACAGCAGGAGAGAGAGCTGCAGGTAAATAACAGCAGGAGAGAGAGCTGCAGGTATATAACAGCAGGAGAGAGAGCTGCAGGTAAATAACAGCAGGAGAGAGAGAAAGCTTGAGGTAAATGCAGTGTGCGAGGCGGTGGACGGGATGAAAGGAGTGGAATCCAACTGGCAAAATAGTTTGGATTGCTTAGAGAATTTGTTTAATATATGCATGAAGGGACAAGAGGTACCTAACGATTAAACAGCGGACGAGAGATAGTGAGTGTAAGCACGCTGAGTTTACTTGCTAACGTGTATTGGGAGAATTTTTTTCGAAAGCGGTAAGGGGCACGTAAAGTCTACCTTGTCCATAATTATTATCGCATTTGCTTTGTCTGTTTCGTAAGGTGAAGTCTAGGATCTTTCCTTAATTCATAATATAACTTAACAAATCTTTGATGACAGTTGTGTTGCAGAGGTATGAGCGAAGCTGAGCGATGCTCAAACCTCTGCAACACAGTTGTCCCCTAAGATTTGTTAAGTTATTCAATGAATTAAGGAAAGATCCTAGACTTCACCTTACGAAACAGACAAAGCAAATGCGGTAGTAATTATGGATAAGGTAGATTTTAGGGGAAAAATGAAGATGTTATTAGAAGACGGGGAAACTTACGTGTCTCCTAAGGGATGACAGAAAATACAGAGGAACAATGGAGATTTTTGGGTGGGTAAGTGACTTGTTGAAAGTTGTTTAGACTGAATAAAGTGTCTCAAAGGTGTGGCTGGAGAAAGTGACGAATGATAAATTAGACACATGTGCAACACTTGGGTATCTTTAATGAGGACACGTTTCTCCACACAGTGGCTTCATCAGTCCATACAAAGGAAAAGGGTTAAGAACAGGAGGAGTTTGATGTAATCAGTCCCTCAGCCTTGAGTCGATGTAATCAGTCCATCAAACTTGAAAAGAATACAGCATATGTGCGAAGAAGTAGCTTATATACTGTAGCCAGGTGAGGTGCAGCAGTCGTAGGTGGTATCACATTTGACAAATGTGGAAGTAGGTCATGACTAAAGGTTAGGCAAGTGAAGAATTCCTGTCTGACACAGCAACATCTTGAGATGTTAATACATTGAATTCTTCACTAGCCTAAACTTTAGTAACGACCTACTTCCACATTTGTCAAGTGTGACACCACCTACGACTGCTGCACCTCACCTGCCTTCAGTATATAAGTCAGTTCTTCGCACATATGCTGTATTCTTTTCACGTTTGATGGACTGATTACATCGACTCAAGGCTGAGGGACTGATTACCTCAAACTCCTCCTGTTCTTCACCATTCTTCTTTGTATGGACTGATGAAACCACTGTGTGGAGAAACGTTTCCTCTTTAAAGATACCACATGTGTCTAATTTACCAACTTGTCGGTTCTCTGAACCATTCATCTACAAAACTGACGAATGACTTGGACATGAGAGAGGAACCATAGGATGATGTTTCGGTCCTTCCCAGACCATTGTCAGGTTACTGCGTCATAAGGTTTCTCTCAAAAGTTACCGTTATTTGTGAAGTGTTGACGCTGAAGTCTGTAAGGAAGCGCATTTATCCCTGGGGTAACGAACAGCAACTTGAAAAGGTGCAGCAGGAATAACAGCAGGACAAAACAGCAACAGGTACACCAAAAGCAGCTAGACAACAACAACAGCAACAATAAAATCAACAGTAACAACAACAAACATTAAATAAAGCAGCATCAACAATAAAACCTACAACAACAACAACAACAACACTAATAAAATATTCACTTATATAATTTGATGCATTTAGGTAATTTAGAACTTTACATGAATTATATGTATACAAATCCCAGAGCTCATTATATCAATTATATTTTAATTAAAAAATCATTCAAGTAAACATTTCTCCTTCATCATTCTCGAATTGTATAATGCATTTCTCTTATCTTTACTCTCTCTCTCTCTCTCTCTCTCTCTCTCTCTCTCTCTCTCTCTCTCTCTCTCTGCAGGACAAAGTTATCGTACACTCACCAGAGGCTGGTGTCGTCCTCAGTGGCAACAGCTTGGCTCTACGAGGTGTAACTCGACACCAGGCTGGACCTTATGTGTGTTCAGCTTCTAACGTGGAGGGTGACACCCACAGCCCTCCATTGATCCTCTCCGTTAACTGTGAGTGTAGTGCACTTAACCCTCCCTTGATCCTCTCCGTTAACTGTGAGTGTAGTGAACTTAACTCTCCCTTGATCCTCTCCGTTAACTGTGAGTGTAGTGAACTTAACCCTCCCTTGATCCTCTCCGTTAACTGTGTGTAGTGCACTTAACCCTCCCTTGATCCTCTCCGTTAACTGTGAGTGTAGTGCACTTAACCCTCCCTTGATCCTCTCCGTTAACTGTGAGTGTAATGCACTTAACCCTCCCTTGATCCTCTCCGTTAACTGTGTGTAGTGCACTTAACCCTCCCTTGATCCTCTCCGTTAACTGTGAGTGTAGTGAACTTAACCCTCCCTTGATCCTCTCCGTTAACTGTGAGTGTAGTGAACTTAACCCTCCCTTGATCCTCTCCGTTAACTGTGTGTAGTGCACTTAACCCTCCCTTGATCCTCTCCGTTAACTGTGTGTAGTGCACTTAACCCTCCCTTGATCCTCTATGTTAACTAAGTGTGCCACCAGCTTTCCGTTGAATATATGATGAATATGTTTATTGTGATTGTAATGAATTTTCTTTGTCTCACAATTCTTTCCTTTGATTGTTTTTGTTGGTCTTTTAATTCTACTGACTTATACGTTAACCGAGTTTATTGTAATTTTATTGAATTCTCTGATTATTTGTTAACTCCTCCGTTATTAACTCTGTTACTCTCTTAGGTACCCAGTGTTACCGTTGCCAAACATTCTCTTAACTTTTTGATGAGCTTAAGTTAACTAAAATATTTTAACCTCTTTTCGTCTATTGATAATTCAACTTTGTTTTATCGTTCCGTTGTATTAACACTATGATGCTTCCGTTGCCCTCTGCGCCACCTAGAGTGACATAAACAGTCTTATTGTGCATACCATTGATGTTCTTCCTTAACTTGGATGGTTATTCCATTAACTCCTGTCACTTTTACGGGTAAGTCTGTACAAGTGTGAGGTTGAGCTTGCAGTCGTACTGCTGTATGATGCAAGATTCCTTGCACAACGTGTTATTATCACTGTGGTTCAGTCTATGGGAATTATTCACAGTGTAATACTCTCACTGATTCATGAAATCGTGAAAACAAGATTGCAAACAATGCAACGAGTGGGGGTTATAACCCAGTGGCTTACGCAATGACCTGGAGTTTTAAGACTCACTCACCATGGGTTCCAACCCCACACGTTCCGTGGTTTAATACTCTCACTGATTCGGTCTGCAGGATTCCTTACGCAGTGTTGCTATCACGGTATAATGAGATTCCCATTAAATTCCCAGTCTGTTTTCCTCCTGGCTTCATGAAGCATACTACCTACATCCTTCACTTCTTCGTAATTACACGTTATAATAATGCACTTTTCTTATATAATATATATATATATATATATATATATATATATATATATATATATATATATATATATATATATATATATATATATGATATATATATATATATATATATATATATATATATATATATATATATATTTTTTTTTTTTTTTTTTTTTTTAAATATAAATGCTTTATTAATAGACAGAATACATTTATAAAACACACAAACATGAACATGAATATATACATGAATATATACATGAATATATATATATATATATATATATATATATATATATATATATATATATATATATATATATATATATATATATATATATGATATATATATATATATATATATATATATATATATATATATATATATATATATATATATATATATATATATATATATATATATATATAATGTACCATATTATGTAATAAAATATACCTATTGGTAAAAAAAATGAAAAGATTGGGTGGTAGGAGAAGTGGAATATTCAAATGACTTCAGGAAGAAATCCAAATATTCTTCCTTGAAGCCTTTTTATCCACTTCTCCGAGGCTCTGGGTCCCACAATTTGTACCAGAGGTGGACCCATTCTATATATATATATATATATATATATATATATATATATATATATATATGTATATTTTTATTTATTATTATTAACACATCGGCCGATTCCCACCAAGGCAGGGTGGCCCGAAAAAGTAAAACTTTCATCATCATTCACTCCATCACTGTCTTGCCAGAGGGGTGCTTTACACTACAGTTATAAAACTGTAACATTAACACCCCTCCTTCAGAGTGCAGACACTGTACTGCCGGTTTCCCTGAATCCCTTCATAAATGTTACTTTGCTCACACTCCAACAGCACGTCAAGTATTAAAAACCATTTGTCTCCATTCACTCCTATCAAATACGCTCACACATGCTTGCTGGAAATCCAAGCCCTTCGCACAAAACCTCCTTTACCCCTCCCTCCAACCTTTCCTAGGCCGACCCCTACCCTGCCTTCCCTCCACTACAGATTTATACACTCTCGAAGTCATTCTGTTTCGTTCCATTCTCTCTATATGTCCGAACACCTCAACAACCCTCCTCAGCCCTCTGGATAATAGTTTTGGTAATCCGCACCTCCTCCTAATTTCCAAACTCGAATTCTCTGCATTAAATTCACACCACACATTGACCTCAGACATGACATCTCCACTGCCTCCAGCCTTCTCCTCGTTGCAACATTCATCACCCATGCTTCACACCCATATAAGAGTGTTGGTATAACTATACTCTCATACATTCCCTCTTTACTTCCATAGACAAAGTTCTTTGTCTCCACAGACTCCGAAGTGCACCACTCACCCTTTTCCCTTCATCAATTCTATGATTCACCTCATCCTTCATAGACCCATCTGCTGACATGTCCACTCCCAAATATCTGAATACATTCACCTCCTCCATACTCTCTCCCTCCAATCTGATATCCAATCTTTCGTCACCTAATTTTTTTGTTATCCTCATCACTTTACTCTTTCCTATATTCACTTTCAATTTTCTTCTTTTACATACCCTACCAAATTCATCCACAAACCTCTGCAACTTCTCTTCAGAATCTCCCAAAAGCACAGTGTCATCAGCAAAAATCAAATGTGACAACTCCCACTTTGTATTTGATTCTTTATCTTTTAACCCCACACCTTTTGCCAAGGCCCTCGCATTCACTTCTCTTACAACCCCATCTATAAATATATTGAACATCCACGGTGACATCACACATCCTTGTCTAAGGCCTACTTTTACTGGGAAATAATCTCCCTCTCTCCTACACACACTAACCTGAGCCTCACATGGGGATGGAAATCTTTAGCTCAAGATCATTCGCACTCTCCGTACATTTCAAGACTAACAACAGACAGTAGGGAGAAAATTTTATCTGAGGTACGGCAGAAGAATTAAGCGTCGGGCCATGTCACAGTGGAGTACAGGTGCCATCTCGCTACTCAACCTCCTCCACCCGTTCCACATTCCCTTACGGAAGAGGGGAGGAGGAACCTAAGAAGTTTACAGAAAGTTAGTTACAGAATAATGAGAAATAGTGGTAGTCAGTCCAAAACCACATTTAATCGTCTACATCTGTTCTAGTAATGTGTGGCATCATTTTACCTAAGTAGTAAATATACCCACACACTCAGGCTTCATGTAACTTTACAATATTATGCAAGTCAGATGTGCTGTTTGTCACCCTACCACACTACTATACTGTTCTCTACAAAGTTCCTTTAATATTTACCTATTTATTTACCTACTCCAAGATCGTTGCAGTGTTTCCTAGCACTAAAACCCCAGAGGCGATAAGTAACTCTGCCCGACTTCCCTAGGCTATCCTAGGAAACTTACATAAATTTGTTGCCAAATATATTATCCTAGGAAACTCGCACACATGTTACTATGTACATTGCATTAACCTGCTTAACCACAGTCGTATGAAGGGTCTAAACAAACTGACTACTACCATTAGCTACTAGCTACTTATTGCAGCATACCATACAAATATACTACTAGCTATTTTTTACAGTATTATAGTATTCCATCAAGCCGGTACCAGAAATATTAGTTTAGAAATGACAGAGGTATATTCTCACCTCCACCAACCTAGGGAGTACTTTCTGGAAAAGCCCGTATACGGCGATATGGACATTGGGACGCGATTTCCGACGGGCTGAACGTGTAGAATAGTGTATCATAATTTACCCTTAAAACAGAAAGAGAGAAATTGAACACTAACACGGACATACTCTCATCTACCTACGGGGATGTTAGTTTTAACAACTTCCCGGCATACCTTATTTTTTCTTCACAGGCGGGCGGGATCTCAGGAGGGCGAAATGTGCAAGATAGGTGTGGAAAACGCTGGTCTGATGTCACCAAATCCTCACGAGGATCCATTACATAATGAGCAATCTGGGGAGTTTTAAATGGCATTATTACTTAAGATTCTGCACAGATTACTCTATAAATAGGTGTCGAGTTGGTACATTAAATCACTTCAATTATATAAGGCGTTTTTATCATGTTTGATGAGAGAGGATTCAGTTACGTTCCTTTCCAAAATGGAACTATTGGGTACAATAACCTGAGCTGCAGCCCACCCCAGCGGATGATTGCAAGTGCTAAGTGACAATGAATGTATGAATGTAAGACAAAAGGTTCCAAGTCTAAGTGTGAATTGATTAAGGAGTCTTAATGAGAATTAGAGCATGATAAAGAGCAAATGACTAGATATGTAGGATCTAGTACGACTGATACTTTCCCATCGGGCCAGACAACAATTTGTCTTCTACGTCAGAAAGATTAGCGCGTCGCTGTGGCCAAAGACAAGAACATAAAAATACTCCCACATGTTTTTCCCAAAGTAAAGAACACAATGAGCAGCCCAAAAAAAAAAGTCCTGCGTAACTGCGTAGGGACTGAGCCTCAACACTGTTGCTGGTAAAAGAGCACAGACTGTTCTTAGCAGATAACGAGGCCTTTGTTGCTGAATGGTCGCAGAGGGTGGAACCGATACATGGAAAAAGGTATGGAAATAATATGTATGAGGGTAATAGTGATGTCAATGAAGGTACTCATTTATTTGTGGTTGCAGGGGTCGAGTCACAGCTCTTGGCCACGCCTCTTCGCTAGTCGCTACTAGGTCCATTTTTCTCTCTCTCTGCTCCAAGAGTCTTATCGTGCCTCATCTTAAAGCTGTGTAAGGATCATGCTTCCACTAGAGTGTGTTTAATATTCTAAGTGCG
>WNWK01011729.1:0-63097 GCA_009830355.1 Cherax destructor | reverse complement strand
TATATATATATTTCTCCATCAGAATACTTTAGTTCCTAAACTTAAGATAAAATAAACTCTCAGTGTACAGTATATATACTGAGAGTGATGAGCTCTCAGTGTATATATACTGAGAGTCATGCAGCTCTCAGTGTATATATACTGAGAAAGATGCATATATATATAACACATATATATATATATATATATATATATATATATATATATATATATATATATATAAAAACTGATCATGGGAGAATTGACTTGACTCATGATAGTGAGCAGTGCTTTTGAACAACTGTTCAATACTTATCAGCTTTCTAAGTAGCGCCAGCTTTCAGGCAGGAGGCTTACAGTCATTCAGGCATTGCATGCAGATTTTAGAATGTAGACGCAGAGCAGGCGAAACAAACCACGCTGCGACGGAGATGAACCCCATGACAAGGTACGCAGTGCTTTGCCGACCTGCCACACTGGTCCAATACCTTGGACCAGCGAAAGCTGGATGCCTGAAAGCTGGATGCCTTGGAATAACATCTAGCTAAAGCTGGATCCCAAAGGTTTGGACCAGTGTGGTACGGTCGGCGTACTGGTACCTTTATGGGTTCAGGTTCGAGTCTCCGTCGGCCAGAGATCAGTGTTTGTGAATATTTCGCCTGCTCTTGCGAATTCCTAGCATTGTAAAAATTCTAGTGTGTCGATGCATGCAGGGGAGGAGATGAAAAGCTGTTAGCCTCCTGCCTGAAAGCTGGCTGCCTTGGAATAACATCTAGCGAAAGCTGGATGCCAAGGTATTGGACCAGTGTAGTACGGTCAGCAAAGCACTGCGTACCTTGTCATGAGGTTCGTAGGTTCGAGTCTCCGTCGGCCAGAGATCAGTGTTTGTGAATATTTCGCCTGCTCTTGCGAATTCCTAGCATATATATATATATATATATATATATATATATATATATATATTATATATGTCGTGCCGATTAGGTAAATAAGTCAATTAGAGAATCATCAAAAATTTGTCCTTTCTAAAATTTTCTTATACGTTTAAAGATATATTTTTTCATTTATGTTAATGTAATTTTTTTTTAAGAGAAACTTTGAAATAAACCATTAAAAGCAATTTAATTTGCCTAACCAACTAAAATATTTTAATGTTAACATTAATTTAATAATAAACAACAAATGAAATATTTTTTTCGTTATGTTCAGAATGATTTTGGCGAAATTATTTACACAAATTTTCACTTGTCTATATGGAAAGGTGACGCATTAAGCCAAAATCGAGTTTAATCGGCACGACATATATATATATATATATATATATATATATATGTCGTGCCGATTAGGTACAAATTGCGATTTTGGCTTAAATAGCAACGCTCACCTTGCCATATAAGACAAGTGAAAATTTGTGTATGCAATAATTTCGCCAAAATCATTTTGAACATAACGAAAAAAATATATTTCATTGTGTTTGTTTATTATTAAATTAATGTTAACGTATCTAAAATATATTTAGTTGGGTTAGGCTAAATTAAATTGCGCTTGTTGTAATAAGGTTAGGTAGGTTTTCAAAGTTTCTCTTGGTACAAAAATTATAAATTTCATTAACATAAATGAAAAAATATCTTTAAACGTATAAGATAAAATTTTAGAAAGAACTTAATTTTAGATGAGTTCTTTGACTAAGTTTCTCTAATCGGAATATATATATATATATATATATATATATATATATATATATATATATATATATATATATATATATATATATATATATATATATATATATATATATATGTCGTGCCGATTAGGTAAAACTTGCGATTTTGGCTTAAATAGCAACGCTCACCTTGCCATATAAGACAAATGAAAATTTGTGTATGCAATAATTTCGCCAAAATCATTCTGAACATAACGAAAAAATATATTTCATTGTGTTTGTTTATTATTAAATTAATGTTAACGTATCTAAAATATATTTAGTTGGGTTAGGCTAAATTAAATTACGCTTGTTGTAATAAGGTTAGGTACGTTTTCAAAGTTTCTCTTGGTACAAAATTATACATTCTTACATTAACATCAATTAAAAAAAAATATCTTTAAACGTATAAGAGAAAATTTTAGAAAGGACTTAATTTTAGATGAGTTCTTGCTAATTGACCAGTTTTACCTAATCGGCACGACATATATATATATATAAAATATATATATATATATATATATATATATAATAATATATATATATATATATAATATATATATATATATATATACATATTTATATATATATATATATATACATTATTATATATATATATATATACATATATATTTATATATATATATATATACATATTTATATATATATATATATATCATATTTATATATATATATACATATTTATATATATATATACATATTTATATATATATATACATATTTATATATATATATACATATTTTATATATATATACATATTTATATATATATATATATATATATATATATATATATATATATATATATTATATATATATATATATAATATATATATATATATATAAATATGTATATATATATATATATATATATATAAATATATATATATATATATATATATATATATATATATATATATATATATATATATATATATATATATATATAATTGTGTCCCTCTGCCCCATCATCGCAGGAATCACAGAGGTAGACCCAAGAAAAATCCACTGAAAACGAGAAAATTTGCGCACAGGTTAGCCAAAAAATCGAAGAAGGCAACACAGTGGGAGCAATCAGAATAATTACAAGTGACGACACTGTAGCTCCCAAAGATGAGACCACAGCTCAAGCACTAAGAGAAGCATCCGACAAGGGACACCATAGCCATCAACAACAACCCTGAAGGAGACCTCATCACTGAACAATTAATTTTGCCAGAATCAGAAGTCTATAAGGCGATAGTGTCATTTCCAGCAGGATCTGCAGGAGGTTACACTGGAATTCGACCACAACTTATCAAAGAGATGGTAAATCCAGTACTCGGCGCATCTGCATCAATTCTCCTTTCCGAATTAACATCTTTTGTCAACAACTGCCTGGCTGGGCGAATCCCAGAAGAAATTAAACCTTTCTTTTTTTGGAGCCTCATTATGTGCTTTGAAGAAGAAGGATGGGGGAATCAGACCCATTGCTGTTGCTAACACCCTTCGCTGTCTAGTTGCCAAAGCAGCAGTTAGAAGCATTCGCCTAGAAGCTGCCAGTTTACTCCAGCTACACCAACTGGGCTTTGGGGTCTCTCAAGGCAGTGAAGCCGCAGCTCATGCGGCAAAGGTCTACATCAGGGACCTACCAGAAAACAAAGCCGTAGTCAAACTTGATTTTAGAAATGCCTTTAATATGGTGAAGAGAGATGTGGTCTTGCCAGCCGTTCGGGATAGGTTCCCCAGTCTCTTTCCCTTCATTTCAGCTGGCTACAGCAAACCCTCGACTCGTTTGTTTGGGGAACATGAAATTCCCTCATCTGAGAGTGTTCAGCAGGGTGATCCACTCGCTCCACTTCTCTTCTGTTTGGCAGTAAGAGAACTAACTTCCAGCCTATGCAGCGAGCTCAACATCTGGTACTGGCGGGTACTGGGTAGTCCGTGTTAGAGGACCTACAACGGGTGAAAACACTTGGAGAAGCCTTAGGACTCATCCTCAATCCCTCAAAGTGTGAAATCATCACAACAAACCAGGAAATAATCAATGCGGTGCGAACAATCCTCCCATAAGTCACTACTACCATTCCATCCAACAGTACCCTCCTGGGAGCACCGCTGGGTCACCACGCCATCGACACGGTCCTCAAGGACAAAGTGAATGACCTGAAAAGAATGGAGGAGAGAATAAGTGATCTTGATGCCCATGATGCCCTGTATCTCCTCACAAGGTGTCTTACTATGCCAAGACTCACTTACTTCTTGAGGTGTGCACCCTCTTTTGACAACCCAACACTTAACGAGTATGACGCACACCTGAGATCAACCTTTAAGAAGGCAGTGAATCTGTCACTAGATGATCGGCAATGGGAGCAGGCAACTCTCCCAGTGAGACTGGGAGGTATAGGGGTGCGCAAAGCAATGCAGGTTGCTTTACCTGCATTTCTGTCATCGTGTTTGGCCTCCTGTGGAGGGGGTGGAGCTGCCTGCCGCAGGGAGACCCAGAAGACTCGCAAATATGAAGACCTTTCCCCTTACTATAACGTCATCCGAAAAGGGTCGGAGACCCTTGGAGCATGGGGCAAGTGTGCTCTAAAGTTTCTCAAAGAGCTGGGTGAAAAACTCATCATAGAAACCAAGGACCACAGGGCGATCAGCTTCCTCTTTCAGACTCAGTAGTGCGATCAGGAGGGAAAATGCCTGCAGCATTCTGGGCACGCAGCCTACTGCCGGGGAACTGGACGAAGTATTTGACATGTAGCTCTGAGTTGTTATCTATGTTGTTTTACTCCCTATTGTATTCTTGTCAATGTATTTTGTCTTGAAATAAAGTGTATACACAGTCAAAAGATGGGGTGGTAGGGGAAGTGGAATATTCAAATGGCTTCAGAAAGAAATTTAAATATCCTTCCTTGAAGCCTTTTTATCCACTTCTCCGAGACTATGGGTTTCACAATGTACACCAGAGGTGGACCCTATCCTAGATATATATATATATATATATATATATATATATATATATATATATAATATATAGCTCATTAGGTAAAACTTGCGATTTTGTCTTAAATAGCAACGCTCTTCTTGCCATATAAGACAAGCGAAAATTTGTGTATGCAATAATTTCGAAAATCATTCTGAACCTAACGAAAAAAATATATTTCATTGTGTTTGCGTATTATTAAATTAATGTTAACGTATATAAAATATATTTAGTTGGGTTAGGCTAAATTAAATTGCGCTTATGTAATATGGTTAGGTTGGTTTTCAAAGTTTCTGTTGGTACAAAATTATAAATTCTTACATTAATGTAAATGAAAAAAAAATATATCTTTAAACGTATAAGATAAAATTTTAGAAAGGACTTAATTTTAGATGAGTTCTTGCTAATTGACCAGTTTTACCTAATCGGCACGACATATATATATATATAACACCACTGACGCAAATAACAGAGTGCTTCCTCTGGATCCACTCTACAATAATCTCTTTCTTAGATCAGAGTCTATAAACGGTGTAACACTTAGACTCGTTCACTTATTCCTATTTTCCTCAAGTTTCACAACCGCCTTCTCAGACCGAGATATATCCCAGCAAAGGGCTTCCAAAATTCCTGGTAACTTCTGGGAAAGTGTACCGTGACTTAAAGCCAGATTCTCCACAGACGCTTCCTCGACCTGTGGAAGGTGTGAACTACTCTAGGCAAAGCTTTAGCACCAGATCTCAGCTCTGGTCTGAGCGGGGGTTGAGCACCTTGAATTGCCACCTGGTGCTTCACCTCGTCGCACCAGTAGTTTAGAACATTGAAACATCCTACCTACTTACGAAGCTAAATAAATTTATGGCCAGATAATATTAGAAAGCTGAGTAAATTCATTTTAGCTTTTTTTGAAGATACTCCTTAATATAATATTAAGTGGAAAAGCCAAAATAACACATGTAA
The DNA here is from genome assembly GCA_009830355.1 of Cherax destructor. Lineage (NCBI taxonomy): Eukaryota > Metazoa > Arthropoda > Malacostraca > Decapoda > Parastacidae > Cherax > Cherax destructor. The sequence goes on along the minus strand of WNWK01011729.1, from coordinate 57,473 downwards.
ATATATCGTCTCTTTCTTAAAATGAACAAAGGGCGAAACATTCCGTCTACACGACCAAATGTCGCACTAAAAATAAAATATCAATATCCTTAAACCTCCTACTAGATACAGTAGAATTACTGGAATACGAATATGTCAGAGTTAGTAAACATTCCTGTCTCCAAAAAAAATCCACCGATAATCTTGGTCTCCATATGTTCAGAGGGTTGTCCAGGAAGGAGTTAGTAGTAGTAGGATCGCCGGTACGTCCGGCCCGGGTAAGGAGCTAGTGTAGACGACAGACTTTCACCTTAATAGAACTGGATTCTTCAAAGTCTTTCTCCCGCTGCCTTGGGTGACAAGGAAGGTATCCCGCAATGGAAAAATAAACACATGAGCAGTATAATGTGATCCTTTATTGACAACGTTTCGCCACGCAGTGGGCTTTATCGAGTCACAAACAGATCTGTTTGGACTCGATAAAGCCACTGCGTGGGCGAAACGTTGTCAATAAAGGATCACATTATACTGCTTATGTGTTTAGTTTTCCATTGTGTCGGTATTTTATACCATTTATTTCCAGGTATCCCTCAGGCAGGGACTGGACATAAAGCCACATCAAATGGTCTCTAAACTTCATACTCCATTACTTAGCTGTAAATGGTTTCACTCATTCACATAACTGTAGGTGAAAAAGTGGAAATATCAGGCATAGGTTGGAGTAGGGGTAGCCTAAGGCCATACTGGTCCTACAGGTCTTAAGGACGGGACAAAGCGTCCCCAATAACAGTATGTTTGCCCTTTATGTGGAGAATTTTAATGGAAAAAGGCTGGACCCTAAGGGGCCATCTCGGTATTCTGGCATTCTTGGACTTCATGGTATTAATGACGTTAATGGGTTGTGATCAGAATATACCGTGATTTGGTGGGGAGATGTTCCCAAGTAAACCTCAAAATGCTCTAGGGAGATAACCAGGGCTAGGGCTTCTTTTTCCACAGTGGCTTTAATGTGGAGGAGTAATAACATATCGGATGAAGGAATATCGGAAGATTGGGAGGACTGCAGCAGTACTGCTCCAACTGCATAACTGCTGGCGTCTATATGCAACAGGAAGGGAAAGTTAAAATAAGGTTTTTTCAACACTGGAGAAGAATCCAGAAATCGCTTTAACCTAATGAAAGCCATATTACATTCCTTAGACCAAACGAACTTAATTTTAGTACTAGTTAATTAAAAATGGGATGGCCACGTGCAAGAAGTTACAGCAGAATCTTCTATAGCACCCGGCAATTCCCAAAAATCTCTGCACCCCTTTTCTATCTTGTGGTATAGGAAAGTCCGAAATGGCTCTCACTATTGCACTGATGAGCGCCACAGTTCCCTGACCTATATTGAACTCGAAATACCTTATCTTAGCTTGCCCAAATTTGCATTTGGCTAAATTGATTGTAAAACTATAATCATCTAATTTCTTATAAAGATCCTCCAGACGGTTTAAATGTGAACTCCACTCATCACTAATAACTACTAGGTCATCTAGGTTGACTTCCACCCCCTCCAGGTTATAAGATCATTCATAAGCCGTTGGAATGTGGGTGCTAAGTTGCACAACCCGTAAGGGGTAACCAAGTAGTTGAACAAGCCACCATGCACTGTAAATGCTGATATACCCCGAGCGCGGCTCGTCAGGAGCACTTGATAGTAGCCCCGCAGTAGGTCCAGCCGGCTAACATACTTGGCTACAGCAACCCTATCAATCAAATCATCTACTCTCGGCAATGGGTATCTATCTAGATTTGTAACGGAATTAACTTTTTTGTAATCGATGCACATACGATAAGTACCATCTGATTTCGGGACCAACACACAAGGAGAGGATAACTGGCTTTTGCTCCGTTCAATTAGTAAATGGGTCAGTAAAAAGTCGATTTCTTCCCTTAGCGCCTGGTGTTTTATGGGGCTTATGCGATAAGGAGATTGTTTGACTGGACATCCACGACGTGAGTTCCCAACGTGCAGAGCTAAGGTATATCACCAAACAAGGATGGATATTTCAATTTCATACTTTTTACTTCTGTGGCCCAGTCGTTGGTAAGATTTTACAAAAAAAATCATCTTGGGATCGTAGAACTTCAGAGTTTCTAAGACGGATTTCTATCCCTTTGGAGCAGTCATCTAAACACTGCTTCTTCCTGGGATTCTAGGAGAATGGCAGCGGTCGGGCCTAACCCTCTGTAATAACTCTTCAACTGGTTAACATGGTACGTATGGTCCGATTTCCTTTTCCCTGGCGTATCTTGGTTTCAACGCATGTCCGGGCATGAATTGCTGAGCCAATACTTTATCTCCGATTTGGAAAGAGCGAGGGGCCGCATGTTCATCATGTAGTAATTTTATTTTAGCCTGGGCTCTCTTCCAGTTCTTTGCAGCTAAGTCTCTCGTGAAAGAAATATGTTCCTGCACCAAAGCTGAACTGAACTGGGGGCGTACACCTTCCTGTCCATACGTCTCTCAATAGTGCAAGAGGTCCACGTACAGAATAACCATATATCAATTCAAAAGAGCTGTACCCCAAACATTCTTGTTCACTTTTCCTTACGGCCAGGAGACGGAAAGAAATACCCTCATCCCAGTCTTTACTGAATTGTTCACAGTAGGAACTCATTATCACTTTCTAGGTTTGATGGAACCGTTCCAAGGCTCCTTGGGCCTGGGGCCTATAATTTGTAGCAAGGATGGATTTATACCAAGGCGAGACAGGGCCCTCCTTGAAGATTTTGGTCTATAATCAGATCCCTTGTCAGATCGGATTTCACGAGGTAACCCTACTTGTGGGATTAACTTTACTAAAGCGCGGACTACTGCGCGAGCATTTATTTTCCTCATGGGGATAGCCTCGGGATAACTGGTGGCAGAATCCATTATTGTGAATAATATTGATTTTCCGCCTTGGTCTATAATCAGACGGGAAAATGGCTCGCCATCTGAGACGATAGGACAGAGAGGAGCCGGAAAGGGGATATGAGCAGGTTTACCGACCGTCTGACAGACCCGGCAACATCGACGGTGTTCCACCACAGTTTCCCGCATTCTAGGCCAAAAAAATAGTCCTATCGGACTATTATGGGTGACTTCCAGTGCAAGTTCGCGATAAAACCTATGTAGGATCAATTCATCCTTGGCATTAGCAAAAGATGCCTCTGGAGAATCTTTTCTGGTGGATTTCTTTATAAGTATACCACTACTAGAATAAACACACTCCTCTAGTTTCCGGCCTGCTCTTCCGTTATCACTAGCTTTCTTATATTCTCCAACGATGGATCTTCCACCTGCACTTGCATTAGATCTTCCGGCCTAAACTATTTAACACACAAAGAATCTAAATTTGAATCTAGCCCAGCAGGTACTGTAGTCGTGGGCTTGGGCCAGTGGGTTGTACCGAACAATAGGTCCAGACACAGATCAGCATCGTCTTCTTCTTCCTCCATCGATTCAGGAGACAACCGGGGTGTCGCCATGGATCTAGTAACAGCTCCCAGCGGAAATAATGAGAGGTCCTTCTTATAAGCCACAATCACATAATCCTCTCCTGAGGTATTTTCTATCACCAAAGGTTCTTTCCTAATTCCCTCACAGCTTAGGTCATTACATATTAGTAGGTCAGCAGATTTAAAAGGGAATCCTTCGTCTGATATGCCGACAGTCGCATATTCCTTGTAGCTACCTATGTCTAGGTATATTCTATGGAAAGGAACTCTAGAGACTGCTCCTCCATGAGCTTCCAAGAGTCCATCTATTTTTGTATAAGTGTGGTCGGATAAAGAGAAGATTCTCTTTTTTACTAACGTCTAGTAACTCCCAGTATCCCTATAATTCTTGATAGGTACCACTTGACGCTCGTCAATACCAGCTTTTCCATCGAAAAAATATGGGCTCATTGCCTTCTCAATTTCTTTTTCTGATATGGTCCACTGTCTCTGGTCATCTCGGTAAAGCAATCTTCGGTCCTGCCGGCCCTAGATCCGTCCGTAGGCTTCTCTGGCCTTGGGACATTGAAGACACCATCTGTATAGGAGCACCTTCCCGATTCTTATACTTCATATCCCTTTCCAGCTAACATTGTTTCTTACATGACCTCCTTTTCGGCAATATGTACAGGATAAGTTCCTTCTGGCCTTATACATCTCTGTGTTCCATCGTGGCACAAATCTGACATCATTGCTAGGCTTATCCAGGGTACAAGAGGACACTACCTCTGGAGGAAACTTTTGGCGAGGTTCTATTCTCGACTTAACCGGTCGAATCTTCTGGCCCGTTTTCACTGCTTCCTCTCTGGGTGTTCTATCGCGGATCAGATGGCTGGTATCCATCACGTCAGGTGTCTGGCGGTTGATCAGGAATTTCCGCAAATCTCCCGGTATAGAATTATAGAAGTCTCTCTTGTAATATTAATTGGGACTGACTACTTACTGTATTGCTTTGTGAGGCTCTTTGCCACCTCTCAAATGCCATCTTCGTCTGTCGAGCAAAGTCCACCCAAGTGTGTCCCGGTAACCTCTGCAAGGTACGGAAAGCTTGTTGGTAGCTCAATGGGTCATACATTTCCAGGATAACTCTTTTGATGGAGTCATACTGAACGTACTTTCATAAGGCAAGACACTGTACATTTCCGAGCTTTTCCGGTCAGTGTCATATGCGCAAGATTATCCCAGAATTTCTGGGGCCATTGCATAGCCCGAGCCTGATTTTCGAAGGTATCGAAAAAGGTGTCCAGATCAGACTCACAAAACTTGGGCACTAAAGACGCTGCTTTATGGATGTCGAAAGGTTGATTTTCGGAGGTCTGGGGCCTCACTATTCCTTCCATTTACCGCTGACGCTCGTAGCGAATGATTTCCCTTTTAAACTCTTCTGCGTTCAACTTCCTTTGGTCTTTTATTTGGGCCGTCTGTAGGATAAGAAGGCGCTCCATCTTTTCGAATTGGTCTTTGGATATGGGTCCAGATAGGCAGTGGAGTTGATGGATAGAATTTCTCCCATCATTCCTTTGATCAAGCTCCTACCTCGAGTACCCCTAGCAGAAGGGTGGGAAGCTAGGCGACTAGTTGCCCCCTATTTCAGGCACCTCCACCTGGGGTATAAGCTCTCCACCAGTTTCCTTTGATTCAGACTTGGCCACATCACCAGTGGGTAGGGAAGTTGGAATGCTACCAGGATCAGGTCCTTCTGCTCCAAACGATCGTCCTAGGTCTTCAAACTGAGATATCAGACTTGCACCATCAGTCACAATCTTTATCCACTTCCCCTTACACAGGAAATAAAATGTTTCATACAATAGATCGGGTGCTCTCAGCTGTATAATGTCTATTGTATTTCACTCCTAAATGAACAGTTATTTGCCAGCACTTTTGAAGCTTTAAAGACTAATTAATCCAGGGTTAACCCATCTATTAACTGCAGTATTTCAGCCTCCATTGTGAATTTTATGGGTACCCATTCAGCAGCTCAGTTTCGTGGAATCAGCAACTATTCCTTGGGGCCTATATCTCCTCAGTACCCTGGATCAGAGAGCAGCTCCCGGACAGGTCCCCACTTTGTTACGAACTGGGCCCGTAGACTAGAGAGGTATTGGATATCCACATCCGCATCCACGGAACATCCGCACAATTTCTTACATCCGCATCTGCATCCACATTTTACTGTAAACAGATATCTGCATATGCATCCGCATCCCCAAAATTAAGACATCCTCATACATATCCGCATCTACGGATATCTAAATTTTCACATCTGATAAATCTCTACTGAAGACCACTTTACTATAGTGCTTCACGTAACAAACTCATAAAAAGAACAGGATTATCTCGTACTGTAAACTACTTTCAAAATGCTCAATACTATTTTCCTATAAGATAATTTCAATTTTTACTAATATGCTACTATTATGTTACCCCCTACTCACCCAAAACTAAATACTCATACTATAAATTACTTTAAAAAATGCTCAATGTTACTTTCCTTAAGATAATCTCAATTTTATATAACCATCCTCCTAAACACTTGTTACAATTTAATATCATCATATTATAATTTTAACAGTATAATATCATCATATTGTAATTTGAAATCAAATATATAACTAGAATAAACTCAATCAATTTCTCTAATATTATGTACATAGTCTATAAGTCATTAGATTAAGCTGCCCCTAATGCCATGGCATGTCAGTGGCTCTCCTTGCACTTCAGTTTATGATTGTAACTACCAATATCTATGTAAAATTGCAAAGAAATAAAATTTACTTTACTTTACTTTAGAGGTCATCATACACAGGGTTCACTTATTGAGAAAAAGGAATCTCTATAGTTTATGCTTGTTTTATTAACTGCATTAATAATCTCTTAAGGTTTCTATTATGCATTAAATAATTCAATCTTTGCAACAAAACTTGTCATATTGTAAAAAAAACTATGATTAAAAATATATATCATTAGCCTTATTATTACATCACTGTAATACGTTAAATATTTACAACCAGTTCTAGACAGAGAGAGTTTCTAGACGTTTTACAAGCTTAAACACTGGAGCCCCACGGGGGTCCTGAATCATGGAGAGCCAAGATGATGGATGTGGTACTGGAAAACCTCATGCATCAACATGTTAGAGACACTACCAGAGAGAGAGGTGGGGATGATCCAGCAAGACTGGACCTAGTATTCACCTTGAGTAGTTCGGACATCGAGGATATCACGTATGAAAGGTCCCTTGGAGCTAGTGATCATTTGGTTCTGTGTTTTGATTATATAGTTGAGCTACAAGTGGAGAGGGGAGCAGGAATAGGAAGGGAGAAACGATACTACAAAAGGGGGGACTACACAGGCATGAGAAACTTCCTACAAGACGTTCAGTGGGAGAGAGAATTGGCAGGAAAACCAGTAAAAGAAATGATGGAATATGTGACAACCAAATGCAAAGAGGCAGAGGAGAGGTTTGTCCCAAGGAAACAGAAGTAATGGGAAGACCAGAACGAGTCCTTGGTTCACCCAGAGGTGTAGGGAGGTAAAAAAAAAAAACTAAGTGTAATAGAGAATGGAAAAAGTACAGAAGACAAAGGACCCAGGAAAATAAAGAGATTAGCCGAAGAGCCAGAAACGAATATGCACAGGTAAGAAGGGAGACTCAGCGACAATATGAAAATGATATAGCATCAAAAGTCAAGTCTGACCCGAAGCTGTTGTATAACCACATCAGGAGGAAAACAACAGTCAAGGACCAGGTAATCAGGCTGAGGAAGGAAGGTGGGGAGTTCACAAGAAACGACCAAGAGGTATGTGAGGAGCTCAACATGAGATTTAAAGAAGTATTTACAGAGGAGACAGGAAGGACTCCAGGAATTCAGAATAGGGAGGTATACCAACAAGTGCTGGATGAAATACATACAACCGAGGAGGAGGTGAAGAAGCTGCTATGTGAACTCGATACCTCAAAAGCGGTGGAACCGGACATTTCTCCGTGGGTCCTTAGAGAGGGAGCAGAGATGTTGTGTGTGCCACTAACACAAATCTTCAACACATCCATTGAAACTGGGCAACTACCTGAGGCGTGTACGATGGCAAATGTAGTCCCAATTTTTAAGAAAGGAGACAGACACGAGGCATTAAACTACAGACCTGTGTCACTGACGTGTATAGTATGCAAAGTCATGGAGAAGATCATCAGGAGGAGAGTAGTGGAGCACCTAGAAAGACACAAGCTTATAAACGACAACCAGCACGGTTTCAGGGAAGGAAAATCCTGTGTCACAAACCTACTGGAGTTTTATGACAAGGTAACAGAAGTAAGACACGAGAGAGAGGGGTGGATAGACTGCATTTTCTTGGACTGCAAGAAGGCGTTCGACACAGTTCCTCACAAGAGGTTAATGCAAAAGCTAGAGGATCAGGCACACGTAACAGGAAAGACACTGCAATGGATCAGAGAATATCTGACAGGGAGGCAACAACGAGTCATGGTACGTGACGAGGTGTCAGGGTGGGCACCTGTGACGAGTGGGGTTCCACAAGGGTCAGTCCTAGGACCTGTACTGGTTTTGGTATATGTGAATGACATAACGGAAGGGATAGACTCAGAAGTGTCCCTGTTTGCAGATGATGTGAAGTTAATGAGAAGAATTAAATCAGTCGAGGATCAGGCAGGACTACAAAGAGACCTGGACAGGCTACAAGCCTGGTCCAGTAACTGGCTCCTTGAATTTAACCCTGCCAAATGTAAAGTCATGAAGATCGGGGAAGGGCAAAGAAGACCGCAGACAGAGTATAGTCTAGGTGGCCAAAGACTGCATACCTCACTCAAGGAAAAAGATCTTGGGGTGAGTATAATACCGAACACATCTCCTGAGGCACACATCAATCAGATAACTGCTGCATCATACGGGCGGCTGGCAAACCTAAGAATAGCGTTCCAATACCTCACTAAGGAATCATTCAAGACTCTGTACACCATATACGTCAGGCCCATACTGGAGTATGCAGCACCAGTTTGGAACCCACACCTGGTCAAGCACGTCAAGAAATTAGAGAAAGTGCAAAGGTTTGCAACAAGACTAGTCCCAGAGCTAAGGGGATTGTCCTACGAAGAAAGGTTAAGGTAAATCGGCCTGACGACACTAGAGGACAGGAGGGTTAGGGGAGACATGATAACGACATATAAAATACTGCGAGGAATAGATAAGGTTGACAGAGACAAGATGTTCCAGAGAGGGGACACAGAAACAAGGGGTCACAATTGGAAGTTGAAGACTCCTATGAGTCAAAGGGATGTTAGGAAGTATTTCTTCAGTCATAGAGTTGTCAGGAAGTGGAATAGCCTAGAAAGCGACATAGTGGAGGCAGGACCATACATAGTTTTAAGACGAGGTTTGATAAAGCTCATGGAGCAGGGAGAGAGAGGACCTAGTAGCAATCAGTGAAGAGGCGGGGCCAGGAGCTATGAATCGACCCCTGCAACCACAAATAGGTGAGTACAAATAGGTGAGTACTCACACACAGTCTGCCTAGTAGGGTTATTGAAGCAAGGACCTTGGGTAGTTTCAAATTTAGGTTGGATAAATTCATGAATGAGAGGGGTTGGATTTGAGTGGGACTCGCACATAAGTAAATAGAATTATCAATGCTTATTTCTTGGGTAGCATTGAAAATTGGGTTGAGCAAATATTCTGGTAGTGGGACGGATTGTGATTGACCTGCCTAGTATGGGCCAACAGGCCTGCTGCAGTGTTCCTACTTTCTTATGTTCTTACAATCTGAGGTGGCCAGAAGGGCCCATATGGGCAGGGCAAAGTTGCTAATTGTGGGGGGACTTCAGTCATCTGAAGATTGACTGGGTAAAATCCTTGAGCGACATAGGGGACCAGAAACGTGATGGGTTAAGATGATGGAGGTGCAACTGGAAAACCTCATGCATCAACACGTTAGGGACACTACCAGAGAGAGAGGAGAGGGTGAACCAGCAAGATTAGACCTCATATTCACCCTGAATTGTTCAAACATTGAGAGTGGAGTGGAGAGGGAAGTAGGACGAGTACGATGGGAGAAGCCAAACTACAAAACAGGAGACTACACAGACATGATAAATTTTCTGCATGAGTTTCAATGGGAAAGAGAACTGGTGGGAAAATCAGTAAATGAAATGATGGAACATGTAACAACTAAATGTAAGGTGGCAGAGGAGAGGTTCATTCTGAAGGGCAACAGAGACAATAGGAAGAAGAGAACGAGCCCTTGGTTCACCCAAAGGTGTAGAGGGGCCAAAACTAAGTGTGCTAGAGAATAGAAAAAATATAAAAGACAAAGGACCCAGGAAGATAAGGAGATTAGTCGAAGAGCTCACGGCATTGGAGGAAAAGTGTTTTCATGGATCGAGTCATGGCTCACCAATAGGAAGCAGAGGGTGTGCATTAATGGGGTTAAATCTGAGTGGGGATCTGTAACAAGTGGCGTTCCACAGGGATCGGTTTTAGGCCCGTTGTTGTTTATAATATATATAGGGGGGGGGGGGGGGGATTCAGACGTAGATGTCACGGAACTTCAGGAGGATTTAGACAAACTCAATTCCTGGTCAGAAAAGTGGCAGATGCAGTTCAATGGGAAAGAGAACTGGTGGGAAAATCAGTAAATGAAATGATGGAACATGTAACAACTAAATGTAAGGTGGCAGAGGAGAGGTTCATTCTGAAGGGCAACAGAGACAATAGGAAGAAGAGAACGAGCCCTTGGTTCACCCAAAGGTGTAGAGGGGCCAAAACTAAGTGTGCTAGAGAATAGAAAAAATATAAAAGACAAAGGACCCAGGAAGATAAGGAGATTAGTCGAAGAGCTCACGGCATTGGAGGAAAAGTGTTTTCATGGATCGAGTCATGGCTCACCAATAGGAAGCAGAGGGTGTGCATTAATGGGGTTAAATCTGAGTGGGGATCTGTAACAAGTGGCGTTCCACAGGGATCGGTTTTAGGCCCGTTGTTGTTTATAATATATATAAATGACCTTGACGAGGAATACTAGTGATATAGCAAATTCGCTGATGACACGAAGATAGGTAGGATAATCGATTCAGACGTAGATGTCACGGAACTTCAGGAGGATTTAGACAACTCAATTCCTGGTCAGAAAAGTGGCAGATGCAGTTCAATGGAAGAGAACTGGTGGGAAAATCAGTAAATGAAATGATGGAACATTAACAACTAAATGTAAGTGGCAGAGGAGAGGTTCATTCTGAAGGGCAACAGAGACAATAGAAGAAGAGAACGAGCCCTGGTTCACCCAAAGGTGTAGAGGGGCCAAAACTAAGTGTGCTAGAGAATAGAAAAAAATAAAAGACAAAGGACCCAGGAAGATAAGGAGATTAGTCGAAGAGCTCACGGCATTGGAGGAAAAGTGTTTTCATGGATCGAGTCATGGCTCACCAATAGGAAGCAGAGGGTGCATTAATGGGGTTAATCTGAGTGGGGATCTGTAACAAGTGGCGTTCCACAGGGATCGGTTTTTGGCCGTTGTTGTTATAATATATATAAATGACCTTGACGAGGGAATTACTAGTGATATGAGCAAATTCGCTGATGACACGAAGATAGGTAGGATAATCGATTCAGACGTAGATGTCACGGAACTTCAGGAGGATTTAGACAAACTCAATTCCTGGTCAGAAAAGTGGCAGATGCAGTTCAATGTAGATAAATGCAAGGTTCTGAAGCTCGGGAGTGTCCATAACCCAAGCACTTATAAGTTAAATAACGTAGAACTTAGCCATACAGATTGCGAGAAGGACTTGGGGTGATGGTAAGCAGCAACCTTAAACCAAGACAGCAATGCCTAAGCGTACGTAATAAGGCAAATAGATTACTGGGATTTATATCAAGAAGTGTTAGCAACAGAAGTCCAGAGGTTATATTACAGCTTTATACATCATTAGTAAGGCCTCACCTAGATTACGCAGCTCAGTTTTGGTCTCCATATTACAGAATGGACATAAATTCGTTAGAAAACATTCAGCGTAGAATGACTAAATTAATACATAGCATTAGAAATCTTCCTTACGAAGAAAGATTGAAGACCCTAAAATTACATTCACTTGTAAGACGTAGAATGAGGGGAGACATGATCGAGGTATACAAGTGGAAAATGGGTATTAACAAAGGGGATATAAATAAGGTCTTGAGGATATCTCTCCAAGAGAGAACCCAATAATGGATTCAAGTTAGATAAGTTTAGATTTAGAAAGGATATAGGAAAGTATTGGTTTGGAAATAGGGTAGTTGATGAGTGGAACAGTCTGCCTAGTAGGGTTATTGAAGCTAGGACCTTGGGTAGTTTCAAATTTAGGTTGGATAAATTCATGAGTGAGAGGGGTTGGATTTGAGGACTCGCCATGAGTGGGTAGAATTGTCAAAGCTTATTTCTTGGGTAGCATTGAAAATTTGGTTGAGCAAATATTCTGTTAGTGGGACGGATTGTGAAGGACCTGCCTAGTATGGGCCAACAGGCCTGCTGCAGTGCTCCTCCTTTCTTATGTTCTTATGTTCTTATGTTAAAAGAATATGCACAGATGAGGAGGGATGACCAGCTGCAATACGAAAATGACATAACTTCGAAAGCCAAACCTGACCCGAAGCTGTTGTACAGCCACACCAGTAGGAAAACAACTGTCAATTACCAGGTAATCACAGAAAGGACTCCAGAAATCCGGAATGGGGAGTACACCAACAAGTGCTGGACGCAATACACACAAGAGAGAAGGAGGTGAGAAGGCTGCTAAGTCAACTACAGTGCTCATCACGGCATTATGCAGGGTGAGCGCCCCGGCATAATGCTGTGATGAAAATCAAAGGCTACCATACAGGAGGGTCTTTTTTTGTCAGTGCATTCTGCTGGGTAGCAGCCGTTAGCATGATGACATAGCCTGCCACCACACTTCACAGTGACTTCTCATTGCTCACGTGGCTGCCGTGGTGAGAGGAAGTGTTGCACTTTTGTCTCTCATCCGCCCCATGTTTTCTCTGGTATTCCCTTTGGTTTTGGGGCTATACAATCCGTCCCACTAACAGAATATTTGCTCAACCCAATTTTCAATGCTACCCAAGAAATAAGCTTTGACAATTCTACCCACTCATGCGCGAGTCCCACTCAAACCCAACCCCTCTCACTCATGAATTTATCCAACCTAAATTTGAAACTACCCAAGGTCCTAGCTTCAATAACCTTACTAGGCAGACTGTTCCACTCATCAACTACCCTATTTCCAAACCAATACTTTCCTATATCCTTTCTAAATCTAAACTTATCTAACTTGAATCCATTATTGCGGGTTCTCTCTTGGAGAGATATCCTCAAGACCTTATTTATATCCCCTTTGTTAATACCCATTTTCCACTTGTATACCTCGATCATGTCTCCCTCATTCTACGTCTTACAAGTGAATGTAATTTTAGGGTCTTCAATCTTTCTTCGTAAGGAAGATTTCTAATGCTATGTATTAATTTAGTCATTCTACGCTGAATGTTTTCTAACGAATTTATGTCCATTCTGTAATATGGAGACCAGAACTGAGCTGCGTAATCTAGGTGAGGCCTTACTAATGATGTATAAAGCTGTAATATAACCTCTGGACTTCTGTTGTTAACACTTCTTGATATAAATCCTAGTAATCTATTTGCCTTATTACGTACGCTTAGGCATTGCTGTCTTGGTTTAAGGTTGCTGCTTACCATCACCCCCAAGTCCTTCTCGCAATCTGTATGGCTAAGTTCTACGTTATTTAACTTATAAGTGCTTGGGTTATGGACACCCGAGCTTCAGAACCTGCATTTATCTACATTGAACTGCATCTGCCACTTTCTGACCACGAATTAAGAACATAAGAACATAAGAAAGGAGAACACTGCAGCAGCCTGTTGGCCATACGGCAGGTCCTTCACACCATCCACTAACAGAATATTTGCTCAACCCATTTTCAAGCTACCCAAGAAATAGCTTTTGACATTTACCCACCTGCGCGAATCCCATCAAATCCAACCCTCTCACTCATGAATTTTCAACTCAATTGAAATCCCAGCTCTAGTTCAAGTCCTACTTGGCAGAGTTACATCCTTCAAACCATACTTATATCCTCTAACTTCTACTTGAACTACCCTGAGATATTTCCAAACCTTTATACCTCATATTTCCCTTTCTACGATCATGTCCTCATGTCTGCTTGTGAATGTATTAGTTTCATCTTTCTTCGTAAGGAAGATTTCAATGCCATGTATTAATTTAGTCATTCTACCTGAATGTTTTCTAACGAATTTATGTCCATTCTGTAATATGGAGACAGAACTGAGCTGCGTAATCTAGGTGAGGCCTTCTAATGATGTATAAAGCTTAATATAACCTCTGATTCTGTTGCTAACACTTCTTGATATAAATCCCAGTAATCTATTTGCCTTTATATCAAGAAGTGTTAGCAACAGAAGTCCAGAGGTTTATATCAAGAAGTGTTAGCAACAGAAGTCCAGAGGTTATATTACAGCTTTATACATCATTAGTAAGGCCTCACCTAGATTACGCAGCTCAGTTCTGGTCTCCATATTACAGAATGGACATAAATTCGTTAGAAAACATTCAGCGTAGAATGACTAAATTAATACATAGCATTAGAAATCTTCCTTACGAAGAAAGATTGAAAACCCTAAAATTACATTCACTTGTAAGACGTAGAATGAGGGAGACATGATCGAGGTATACAAGTGGAAAATGGGTATTAACAAAGGGGATATAAATAAGGTCTTGAGGGTATCTCTCCAAGAGAGAACCCGCAATAATGGATTCAAGTTAGATAAGTTTAGATTTAGAAAGGATATAGGAAAGTATTGGTTTGGAAATAGGGTAGTTGATGAGTGGAACAGTCTGCCTAGTAGGGTTATTGAAGCTAGGACCTGGGTAGTTTCAAATTTAGGTTGGGTAAATTCATGAGTGAGAGGGGATTTGAGTGGGACTCGCGCATGAGGTAGAATTGTCAGCTTATTTCTTGGGTAGCATTGAAGATTGGGTTGAGCAAATATTCTGTTAGTGGGACGGATTGTGAAGGACCTGCCTAGTATGGGCCAACTGGCCTGCTGCAGTGTTCCTCCTTTCTTATGTTCTTATGTAATGTTCCTCCATTTTAGGTGCCTGAGGTTGAAATCCCCTAGTAGCAAGATGTTGGGGGCAGGAGCTGGAAGATTTTCCAGACAGTGGTCAATTTTCAGAAGCTGTTCCTGGAATTGTTGGGAGATGCAGTTCAATGTAGATAAATGCAAGGTTCTGAAGCTGGGATGTCCATAACCCAAGCACTTATAAGTTAAATAACGTAGAACTTAGCCATACAGATTGGAGAGGACTTGGGGTGATGAAGCAACCTTAAACCAAGACAGCAATGCCTAAGGCTAATAAGGCAAATAGATTACTGGGATTTATATCAAAGTGTTAGCAACAGAAGTCCAGAGTTATATTCAGCTTATACATCATAGTAGGCCTCACCATTACGCAGCTCAGTTCTGGTCTCCTACAGAATGGACATACCCGTTAGAAAAACATTCAGCGTAGAATGACTAAATTAATACATAGCATAGAAATCTTCCTACGAAGAAAGATTGAAGACCCTTAAATTACATTCACTTGTAAGACGTAGAATGAGGGGAGACATGATCGAGGATACAAGTGGAAAATGGGTATTAACAAGGGATATAAATAGTCTTGAGGATATCTCTCCAAGAGAACCCCAATAGGATTCAAGTTAGATAAGTTTAGATTTAGAAAGGATATAGGAAAGTATTGGTTTGGAAATAGGGTAGTTGATGAGTGGAACAGTCTGCCTAGTAGGGTTATTGAAGCAGACCTGGGTAGTTTCAAATTTAGGTTGGATAAATTCATGAGTGAGAGGGGTTGATTTGAGTGGGACTCGGCATGAGTGGGTAGAATTGTCAAGCTTATTTCTGGGTAGCATTGAAAATTGGGTTGAGCAAATATTCTGTTAGTGGGACGGATTGTGAAGGACCTGCTAGTATGGGCCAACAGGCCTGCTGCAGTGTTCCTCCTTTCTTATGTTCTTATGTTCTTATGTTATTACGTACGCTTAGGCATTGCTGTCTTGGTTTAAGGTTGCTGCTTACCATCACCCCCAAGTCCTTCTATAAGAACATAAGAACATAAGAAAGGAGGAACACTGCAGCAGGCCTGTTGGCCCATACTAGGCAGGTCCTTCACAATCCGTCCCACTAACAGAATATTTGCTCAACCCAATTTTCAATGCTACCCAAGAAATAAGCTTTGACAATTCTACCCACTCATGCGCGAGTCCCACTCAAATCCAACCTCTCACTCATGAATTTATCCAACCTAAATTTGAAACTACCCAAGGTCCTAGCTTCAATAACCCTACTAGGCAGACTGTTCCACTCATCAACTACCCTATTTCCAAACCAATACTTTCCTATATCCTTTCTAAATCTAAACTTATCTAACTTGAATCCATTATTGCGGGTTCTCTCTTGGAGAGATATCCTCAAGACCTTATTTATACCCCCTTTGTTAATAGCCATTTTCCACTTGTATACCTCGATCATGTCTCCCTCATTCTACGTCTTACAAGTGAATGTAATTTAGGTCTTCAATCTTTCTTCGTAAGGAAGATTTCTAATGCTATGTATTAATTTAGTCATTCTACGCTGAATGTTTTCTAACGAATTTATGTCCATTCTGTAATATGGAGACCAGAACTGAGCTGCGTAATCTAGGTGAGGCCTACTAATGATGTATAAAGCTGTAATATAACCTCTGGACTTCTGTTGCTAACACTTCTTGATATATATCCCAGTATTCTATTTGCCTTATTACGTACGCTTAGGCATTGCTGTCTTGGTTTAAGGTTGCTGCTTACCATCACCCCCAAGTCCTTCTCGCAATCTGTATGGCTAAGTTCTACGTTATTTAACTTATAAGTGCTGGGTTATGGACACTCCCGAGCTTCAGAACCTTGCATTTATCTACATTGAACTGCATCTGCCACTTTTCTGACCACGAATTAAGTTTGTCTAAATCTTCCTGAAGTTCTATGACATCTATGTTTGAATCAATTATCCTACCTATCTTCGTGTCGTCGGCGAATTTGCTCATATCACTAGTAATTCCCTCATCAAGGTCATTGATATATATTATAAATAACAATGGGCCTAAGACTGATCCCCGTGGAACACCACTTGTTACAAGTCCCCATTCGGATTTAACCCCATTTATGCACACTCTCTGCTTCCTATTGGTGAGCCATGACTCGATCCATGACAGCACTTTTCCCCAATGCCATGAGCTGCCACTTTCTTTAACAGTCTCTGGTGCGGTACTCTATCAAAAGCCTTACTAAAGTCTAAATAAACAATATCGAATTCTTTATCGTGATCAACAGTCTCAAAAGCTTTACTGAAGAAGGTTAATAAATTAGATAGGCAGGAACGGCCCCCCGTGAATCCATGCTGGGTATCATTAATCAAATTATGGTTATCTAGATGGCTTCTAATAATATCAGCTATAATTGACTCTAGTAATTTGCCTACAATTGAGGTCAGGCTTATTGGGCGGTAGTTTGACGGTAGTGACTTGTCCCCTGCTTTAAAATAGGAATTACATTAGCCATCTTCCACATATCAGACACTACACCTGTTTGAAGAGATAAATTAAAAATGTTAGATATTGGTTCACAGAGTTCCATTTGCATTCCTTAAGAACCCTTGCAAAAAGCTCATCAGGACCCGGCGATTTATTTTGTTTCAGTCGGTCCAGCTGTTTCATAATCATTTCGCTAGTGACTGTGATATTACATAATTTATCTTCTTCTGGGCCTCTGTAAAAATTAATTACTGGGATATTATTAATGTCTTCCTGTGTGAAAACCGAGAGAAAATAATTATTAAAAATAGAGCACATATCATTCTCCTTGTCAGTAAGATGCCCAAAGTTATTTTTAAGGGGACCTATCTTATCCCTAACTTTTGTTCTATAAACCTGGAAAAACTTTTTGGGTTAGTTTTTGAATCCCTAGCAACTTTAATTTCATAGTCCCGTTTAGCTTTTCTTATTCCCTTTTAACGTCCCTCTTAATGTCAGTATACTGATTTATAAGATGACCCTCACCTCTTTTTATGCGCCTATAAATTCCTTTCTTCTGCCCTAAAAGATATTTGAGCCTATTATTCATCCATTTTGGGTCATTTCTACTTGATCTAATTTCTTTATACGGGATAAATGTTCTTTGGGCAGCCTGTATAGTGTTAAGAAAACTGTCATATTGATACCTCTCTTCTTCACCCCAGTCCACAGTTGATAAGTGTGCTCTAAGTCCATTATAATCTGCTAAGCGAAAATCTGGGACCATTACTGAATTATCCCTACTATCATACATCCATTCAATGCTAAAGGTAATTGACTTGTGGTCGCTTGAGCCGAGTTCCTCTGTAATTTCTAAATTATTAACAAGGGTTTCTTGCTTGCCAGAACCAAGTCAAGTAGGTTATTTCCCTTGTAGGTTCTGTTACAAACTGCTTCAAAAAGCAATCCTGAACTACTTCTAAAAAGTCGTTAGATTCTAAATTCCCTGTCATGAAATTCCAATCAATCTGACTAAAGTTAAAGTCCCCTAGAATTACTAAGTTATCGTGTCTTGTGGCCTTAACAATTTCCTCCCAAAGTAGTCTCCTTGTTCCCTATCTAAGTTTGGAGGACGGTAAATCACGCCTAAAATCAATTTTTCACACCCCTCTGAAAATTCTATCCAGACAGACTCTGTATGTGTTAATTCAGACTTTATACCGTTTTTATGCAACAATTTAAATGATCACGGACATAGAGTGCCACCCCACCCCTTTCCTGATACTTCTGTCTACTTGGAACAATTTAAACCCTGAATGTGACATTCGGCAGGCAAGTCCCGATTTTTCATATTAAACCATGTCTCAGTTATTGCAAAAACATCAATATTACCCGTACTTGCAACTAATCTCAACTCGTCCATCTTATTCCTAGCACTACGACTATTGGTGTAATATATATTTAGAGACCCTCCTTTCTCTTTACCCTTCCTGCTCATCTCTGTTTTTCCACTATACCTATTACTGTCCTTGTCATCTAGTGTCACTAGCTTTCCACTATCCACCTTATTCTGCCTATTACTAGTTCTCCTACAACTTATAATATTACTACACTGGGACTTCTCTGTTTTCCCCCCAAAACCCATACCACTAACTATTTCTAGTTTAAAGCCCTAACAGCTCCCTCCACTCCCTCCCTCCCTCTCGCAATCTGTATGGCTAAGTTCTACGTTATTTAACTTATAAGTGCTTGGGTTATGGACACTCCCGAGCTTCAGAACCTTGCATTTATCTACATTGAACTGCATCTGCCACTTTTCTGACCACGAATTAAGTTTGTCTAAATCTTCCTGAAGTTCTATGACATCTATGTTTGAATCAATTATCCTACCTATCTTCGTGTCGTCGGCGAATTTGCTCATATCACTAGTAATTCCCTCATCAAGGTCATTGATATATATTATAAATAACAATGGGCCTAAGACTGATCCCTGTGGAACACCACTTGTTACAAGTCCCCATTCGGATTTAACCCCATTTATGCACACTCTCTGCTTCCTATTGGTGAGCCATGACTCGATCCATGACAGCACTTTTCCCCCAATGCCATGAGCTGCCACTTTCTTTAACAGTCTCTGGTGCGGTACTCTATCAAAAGCCTTACTAAAGTCTAAATAAACAATATCGAATTCTTTATCGTGATCAACAGCCTCAAAAGCTTTACTGAAGAAGGTTAATAAATTAGATAGGCAGGAACGGCCCCTCGTGAATCCATGCTGGGTATCATTAATCAAATTATGGTTATCTAGATGGCTTCTAATAATATCAGCTATAATTGACTCTAGTAATTTGCCTACAATTGAGGTCAGGCTTATTGGGCGGTAGTTTGACGGTAGTGACTTGTCCCCTGAAACGTTAAGTTTGTCTAAATCTTCCTGAAGTTCTATGACATCTATGTTTGAATCAATTATCCTACCTATCTTCGTGTCGTCGGCGAATTTGCTCATATCACTAGTAATTCCCTCATCAAGGTCATTGATATATATTATAAATAACAATGGGCCTAAAACTGATCCCTGTGGAACACCACTTGTTACAAGTCCCCATTCGGATTTAACCCCATTTATGCACACTCTCTGCTTCCTATTGGTGAGCCATGACTCGATCCATGACAGCACTTTTCCCCCAATGCCATGAGCTGCCACTTTCTTTAACAGTCTCTGGTGCGGTACTCTATCAAAAGCCTTACTAAAGTCTAAATAAACAATATCGAATTCTTTATTGTGATCAACAGCTTCAAAAGCTTTACTGAAGAAGGTTAATAAATTAGATAGGCAGGAACGGCCCTCGTGAATCCATGCTGGGTATCATTAATCAAATTATGGTTATCTAGATGGCTTCTAATAATATCAGCTATAATTGACTCTAGTAATTTGCCTACAATTGAGGTCAGGCTTATTGGGCGGTAATTTGACGGTAGTGACTTGTCCCCTGCTTTAAAAATAGGAATTACATTAGCCATCTTCCACATATCAGACACTACATCTGTTTGAAGAGATAAATTAAAAATGTTAGATATTGGTTCACAGAGTTCCATTTTGCATTCCTTAAGAACCCTTGCAAAAAGCTCATCAGGACCCGGCGATTTATTTTGTTTCAGTCGGTCCAGCTGTTTCATAACCATTTCGCTAGTGACTGTGATATTACATAATTTATCTTCTTCTGGGCCTCTGTAAAAATTAATTACTGGGATATTATTAATGTCTTCCTGTGTGAAAACCGAGAGAAAATAATTATTAAAAATAGAGCACATATCATTCTCCTTGTCAGTAAGATGCCCAAAGTTATTTTTAAGGGACCTATCTTATCCCTAACTTTTGTTCTATAAACCTGGAAAACTTTTGGGTTAGTTTTTGAATCCCTAGCAACTTTAATTTCATAGTCCGTTTAGCTTTTCTTATTCCCTTTTAACGTCCTCTTAATGTCAGTATACTGATTTATAAGATGACCCTCACCTCTTTTATGCGCCTATAAATTCCTTTCTTCTGCCCTAAAAGATATTTGAGCCTATTATTCATCCATTTTGGGTCATTTCTACTTGATCTAATTTCTTTATACGGGATAAATGTTTTTTGGGCAGCCTGTATAGTGTTAAGAAAACTGTCATATTGATACCTCTCTTCTTCACCCCAGTCCACAGTTGATAAGTGTTCTCAAGTCCATTATAATCTGCTAAGCGAAAATCTGGGACCATTACTGAATTATCCCTACTATCATACATCCATTCAATGCTAAAGGTAATTGACTTGTGGTCGCTTGAGCCGAGTTCCTCTGTAATTTCTAAATTATTAACAAGGGTTTCCTTGCTTGCCAGAACCAAGTCAAGTAGGTTATTTCCCCTTGTAGGTTCTGTTACAAACTGCTTCAAAAAGCAATCCTGAACTACTTCTAAAAAGTCGTTAGATTCTAAATTCCCTGTCATGAAATTCCAATCAATCTGACTAAAGTTAAAGTCCCCTAGAATTACTACGTTATCGTGTCTTGTGGCCTTAACAATTTCCTCCCAAAGTAGTCTCCCTTGTTCCCTATCTAAGTTTGGAGGACGGTAAATCACGCCTAAATTTAATCAATTTTTCACACCCCTCTGAAAATTCTATCCAGACAGAAAGAGTTGACTAAAGAAACTGCTGAGTTGAGGTCAATATCTCAAATTTAAGAAACACTGCGGAAATTGCTTGCTGAAATCTACAGATCGATTAATACAGAATAAATGTTCTAGGTGTGCAGGACAGCACCAACGTAGACCCAATATTTAAGGAAGTAGAGAGAGAGGTAACATTGCACTACAAGACAGTGTCGTGGACGTGCACACTGCGTAAGGTAGTGGATAATATAATCAGCGGAAGACTAGTGAAGCACTTTGAGGACCGGTTATATGACAAGTTCTGTGACAAGGTGACACTTTAAAAGAGAGGGACCAGGAGCTGAGACACGAATTCTGCAGCCACGAGTAGGTGAGTTTCTCTCTTTTTCTTTCTCTCTCTCATTATCTCTCGCTTGCTGTCTTGCTCCTCTCTCTCTCTAACTCACTCACTCTCTCTTCCTCTCTGTCGTTGCCAAATATTGTGAGTGGGAGGTCAGTTTTACCAGCGGAAGGGAAGCATTAAGAGCTCTCTGTTAGGTCCCATCGTTACTCTTGTCCGAGTGACTGGCTGTGTTATTTGTGGCTTACACAAGTGTGTGTGTGTGTGTGTACTCACCGGTTTGTACTCACCTATATTTGGTACCAGGGGTCGATTCATAGCTCCTGGCCCCGCCTCTTCACTGATCGCTACTAGGTCCCCTCTCTCCCTGCACCATGAGCTTTATCAAACCTCGTCTTAAACCTATGTATTGTTCCTGCCTCCACTACGTCACTTGCCAGACTATTCCACTTCCTGACAACTCTATGACTAAAGAAATACTTCTTAACATCCATTTGACTCATATGAGTCTTCAACTTTCAACTGTGACCCCTTGTTTCTGTGTCCCATTTCTGGAACATCCTGTCTCTGTCCACCTTGTCAATTCCTCACAGTATTTTGTATGTCTTGTATGTCGTTATTATGTCTGCCCTAACCCTCCTGTCCTCCAGTGTCGTCAGGCCGATTTCCCTTAACCTTTCTTCGTAGGATATTCCCCTTATCTCTGGAACTAACCTTGTCGCAAATCTTTGCACTTTCTCTAATTTCTTGACGTGCTTGATTATGCGTGGGTTCCAAACTGGTGCTGTATGGGCCTGACGTGCACGGTGCACAGTCTTGAACAATTCCTAACTGAGGTATAGGAACGCTATTCTCAGGTTTGCCAGGCGCCCATATGCTGCAGCAGTTATCTGGTTGATGTGTGCCTCAGGAGATGTGCTCGGTATCATAGTCACCCCAAGATCCTTTTCCTTGAGTGAGGTTTGCAGTCTTTGGCCACCTTGCCTATACTCTGTCTGCGGTCTTCTTTGCCCTTCCCCTATCTTCATTACTTTGCATTTGGCGGGGTAAGTGAGAGAGAGAGAGAGAGAGAGAGAGAGAGAGAGAGAGAGAGAGAGAGAGAGAGAGAGTGTTACCTATTTGTGATAAATACGCATAGCACTATGTTTGTACTGTTCTATCTAATGTTTACTCTCGTTATTATTTATGCTGTACAGCTCACTAACTAGTATTGCAGCATTCGTTTTACAAATGCTGTCTTTCTGGTATTCTTCTGTGACCTTATGTTTTATTATTTTGGTCCCTGTTTTCATTATTTTAGCCAATGAAAGTTTTTTTTTAGTATATGAAACAATATATCTCTGTTTATCTCTTTGCTCTGGTAACACTGTTTTTGGTTATGAATATCAAAATGGTAGACAGTACCGACAGGTTTGTAAGACATGTGCAGTAATCAGGTATCTTTATTCTGAAACGTTTCGCCTACACAGTAGGCTTCATCAGTCGAGTACAGATAAGTTGGCAGGAGCAGTAAAGATGTGAAGAGGATGTAATCAGTCCATCACAATTCAAGACGTAGTTTTGAGGTGGTCAGTCCCTCAGCCTGGACAAGAGGAATTGTTCCATTGTTTCAGACACTGCAACACAATGGTATCTTGGTACAGAACACACCTTTGTCAACTATTTCAAGTAAGAATGGTTGGATTTGAGAGGGACGTGACCTCTCATTGACTACCTTCTTTCTTCTACTAGTGGACTGCACCTCGCCTTCTGACTGTCGCATACTTCACATTGTTACAGACTATGGAACAATTCCTCTTCTCCAGGCTGAGGGACTGACCATCTCAAAACTTCGTCTTCAAGGGTGATGGACTGATTACATCGTCTTCACATTTCTACATTTATTCAGTAGTAGTAGCAGCAGTGGTAATAGTGGTGGTGGTAATATGGGAGGTGGTGATCGCGGATTTGGTGGAGATGGTTGTGATCGTTGATAGTGGTGATGATGATGATGGTGGTTGTTGTAATGGTTGTAATAGAGGTTCTGGTAGTGGTACAGAACCTGAAATATTTGAATATTGCTCAGTATTGACGGCCGCGTTAAGGGCAGGATAAATGTCAGAGCTGGAACACACACACAGATCGTTTATCGCTAACATAGCAAGATTACTGGGAACACCTTAATATTAAATATGTTCTTACTGGAGCGGAGGAGAGATTCATGATAATATATACCTGGAATTTGGACACTGCCATAATAACATACTCGAGTGAGAGATATGAGAGGAAGTGCAAAATAAACCCTGTGAAAAGCAGGGGTCCAGTGGGCACAATAAAACAACAACACTGTATTAATGTCTGTGGTCCCAGACTATTCAATATCTTAACAGAAGATATCAGAAACAGTGGTGGGACAACTGTAGAAATCTTCAGTAGGAAGCTAGACACATCAACTAGGCTGTGATGGGTCGGTGAACCACCACCAGCAAAAGCATGGCTGACCAGGCAAGCACCAGACGAGCCTGGCCTATGGCCGGGCTCCGGGAGTAGAAACGCTCTCGGAACTCATCAAAGGTAGGGTAGGTAAAGGTGATGGTGGTACTACTTGTAGGAGTGGTGGTGGTGGTGGTGGTAGTAGTAGAGTGGTGGTGGTAGTAGTGGTGGTGGTGGTAGTAGTAGTAGTGGTGGTGGTAGTAGTAGTAGTGGTGGTGGTAGTAGTGGTGGTGGTGGTAGTAGTAGTAGTGGTGGTGGTAGTACTAGTAGTAGTGGTGGTGGTAGTACTAGTAGTAGTGGTGGTGGTAGTACTAGTAGTAGTGGTGGTAGTACTAGTAGTAGTGATGGTGGTAATAGTAGTAGTAGAGGTGGTGGTAGTAGTGGTGGTGGTGGTAGTAGTAGTAGTGGTGGTAGAGGTAGTACTAGAAGTAGTGGTGGTGGTGGCAATAGTAGTAGTAGTGGTGGTGGTGGCAATAGTAGTAGTAGTGGTGGTGGTGGTAGTAGTATGTGGTGGTAGTAGTGGTGTGGTGGTAGTAGTAGTAGTGGTGGGTGGTAGTAGCAGCAGTAGTGGTGGCGGTGGCAGTAGTAGTAGAGTGGTGGTGGTGGTAGTAGTAGTGGTGGAGTAGAGTAGGGTGGTGGTGGGGAGTAGTAGAGGTGGTGGAGTAGTAGTAGTAGTGTGGTGGTGGTGAGAGTAGTAGTGGTGGTGGTGAGTGGTAGTAGTAGTAGTGGTGGTGTAGTAGTGGTGGTGGTGGTAGTAGTAGTAGTGGTGGTGGTAGTAGTAGTAGTAGTGGGTGGTAGTAGTAGTAGTGGTGGTGGTAGTAGTAGTAGTGGTGGTGGTAGTACAGTAGGTGGTGGTGGTAGTACTAGTAGTAGTGGTGGTAGTACTAGTAGTAGTGATGGTGGTAATAGTCAGTAGTAGGGTGGTGGGAGTAGTGGTGGTGGTGGTAGTAGTAGTAGTGGTGGTGGTGCAATAGTAGAGTAGTGGTGGGGTGGTAGTAGTCAGTAGGGTGGTGGTAGTATGGTGGTGGTGGTAGTAGTAGTAGTGGTGGTGGTAGTAGTGGTGGTGGTGGTAGTGTAGTAGTGGTGGTGGTGGTAGTGTAGTAGTGGTGGTGGTGGTAGTGTAGTAGTGGTGGTGGTGGTAGTGTAGTAGTGGTGGTGGTGGTAGTAGTAGTAGTGGTGGTGGTAGTGTAGTAGTGGTAGTGGTGGTAAGTAGTAGTAGTGGTGGTGGAGTGGTAGTAGAGTAGTGGTGGTGGTAGTAGTGGTGGTGGTGGTAGTAGTATAGTGGTGGTGGTAGTACTAGTAGTAGTGGTGGTGGTAGATACTAGTAGTAGTGGTGGTGGTAGTACTAGTAGTAGTGGTGGTGGTAGTACTAGTAGTAGTGGTGGTGGTAATAGTAGTAGTAGTAGTGGTGGTGGTGGTAGTAGTAATAGTGGTGGTGGAGGTAGTACTAGTAGTAGTTGTTGTGATGGTGATGGTGGTAGTAGCAGCACTAGTAGTGCTGGCAGTAGTAATAGAGGTGGTGGTGGTGGTAGTAGTAATAGAGGTGGTGGTGGTAGTAGTAGTAATAGAGGTGGTGGAGGTAGTAGTAGTAATAGAGGTGGTGGAGGTAGTAGTAGTAATAGAGGTGGTGGTGGTAGTAGTAGTAATAGAGGTGGTGGTGGTGGTAGTAGTAATAGAGGTGGTGGAGGTAGTAGTAGTAATAAGAGGTGGTGGAAGTAGTAGTGGTGGTGGTGGTAATACTATAGGTAGTGGTGGTAGTAATAGAGGTGGTGGTGGTAGTAATAGAGGTTGTGGTAGTAGTAATAGTGGTGGAGGTGGTAGTACTAGTATTAGTGGTTGTTGTGGTGGTAGTAGTAGTAGTTGTCATAGTAGTGGTGGTAGTGGTAGTCATAGTAGTAGTGGTAGTGGTAGTTGTCATAGTAGTGGTGGTAGTGGTAGTTGTCATTGTGGTAGTGATAGTGGTAGTTGTCATAGTAATGGTGGTAGTGGTAGTTGTCATAGTGATGGTAGTGGTAGTTGTCATTGTAGTGGTAGTGGTAGTTGTCATAGTGGTGGTGGTAGTGGTAGTTGTCATAGTGGTGGTGGTAGTGGTAGTTGTCATAGTGGTGGTGGTAGTTGTCTTAGTGGTGGTGGTAGTTGTCTTAGTGGTGGTGGTTGTGGTAGTTGCCATAGTGGTGGTGGTGGTGGTAGTTGTCATAGTGGTGATGGTAGTGGTAGTTGTTATAGTGGTGTTGGTAGTGGTAGTTGTCATAGTGGTGGTGGTAGTGGTAGTTGTCATAGTGGTGGTAGTAGTGGTAGTTGTCATAGTGGTGGTGGTAGTTGTCATAATGGTGGTGGTGGTGGTAGTTGTCATAATGGTGGTGGTAGTGGTAGTTGTTATAGTGGTGGTGGTAGTGGTAGTGGTAGTTGTCTTAGTGGTGGTTGTTGTTGTAGTTGTCATAGTGGTGATGGTAGTGGTAGTTGTCATAGTGGTGGTGGTAGTTGTCTTAGTGGTGGTGGTAGTTGTCTTAGTGGTGGTGGTAGTTGTCTTAGTGGTGGTGGTTGTGGTAGTTGCCATAGTGGTGGTGGTAGTGATAGTTGTCATAGTAGTGGTGGTTGTGGTAGTTGTCATAGTGGTGGTGGTAGTGATAGTTGTCAGAGTGGTGGTGGTAGAGTTACTTGTCATAGTGGTGGTGGTTGTGATAGTTGTCATAGTGGTGGTGGTTGTGGTAGTTGTCATAGTGGTGGTGGTTGTGGTAGTTGCCATAGTGGTGGTGGTAGTGATAGTTGTCATAGTGGTGGTGGTTGTGGTAGTTGTCATAGTGGTGGTGGTAGTGATAGTTGTCAGAGTGGTGGTGGTAGAGTTACTTGTCATAGTGGTGGTGGTGGTAGAGTTACTTGTCATAGTGGTGGTGGTGGTAGAGTTACTTGTCATAGTGGTGGTGGTGGTAGAGTTACTTGTCATAGTGGTGGTGGTGGTAGAGTTACTTGTCATGTGGTGGTGGTGGTGGTTACTTGTCATAGTGGTGGTGGTGGTAGAGTTACTTGTCATAGTGGTGGTGGTGGTAGAGTTACTTGTCATAGTGGTGGTGGTGGTAGAGTTACTTGTCATAGTGGTGGTGGTGGTAGAGTTACTTGTCATAGTGGTGGTGGTGGTAGAGTTACTTGTCATATGGTGGGCTGGTGGTGGTGTAGATTACTTGTCATAGTGGTGGTGGTGGTAGAGTTACTTGTCATAGTGGTGGTGGTGGTAGAGTTACTTGTCATAGTGGTGGTGGTGGTAGAGTTACTTGTCATAGTGGTGGTGGTGGTAGAGTTACTTGTCATAGTGGTGGTGGTGGTAGAGTTATTGTCATAGTGGTGGTGGTGGTAGGTTACTTGTCATAGTGGTGGTGGTGGTAGAGTTACTTCATGTGGTGGGTGGTAGGTTACTGTCATAGTGGTGGTGGTGGTAGAGTTACTTGTCATAGTGGTGGTGGTGGTAGAGTTACTGTCATAGTGGTGGTGGTAGAGTTACTTTCAAGTGGGGGTGGTAGAGTTACTTGTCATAGTGGTGGTGGTGGTAGAGTTACTTGTCATAGTGGTGGTGGTGGTAGAGTTACTTGTCATAGTGGTGGTGGTGGTAGAGTTACTTGTCATAGTGGTGGTGGTGGTAGAGTTACTTGTCATAGTGGTGGTGGTGGTAGAGTTACTTGTCATAGTGGTGGTGGTGGTAGAGTTACTTGTCATAGTGGTGGTGGTGGTAGAGTTACTTGTCATAGTGGTGGTGGTGGGGACTCATACAATCAGTCATCTAGCGTGTTTATGTTGTGGTTTATGTATTAGGGAGGTGGTGTGGACGGGAAGCCAGAGAGAAGGGAAGGCGAGGGATGGTGAGGGAATATGATAAAGGCGAAGGAAGGTAGATAGGGAAGAACCAGAGGAGAAGCAAAGGGAGGAGATGAGTGCCACATAAAAACTATTATGTGAAAACTAATCTGGAGTTACATGGAGAGTGTGAAGCGAGGCAAGAACTGAATTATACACATAATAAAAACTCAGACTAGCAATTAGAAGGTTTGATGGTGATTGTGTTGTGTGGGTGTTCCCTGTGGTGGTGGTGGTGGTTGTGGTAGCGGCGTCGGTGGTGGTGGTTGTGGTGGCGGCGTCGGTGGTGGTGGTGGTGGTAGCGGCGTCGGTGGTGATGGTTGTGGTAGCGGCGTCGGTGGTGGTGGTTGTGGTAGCGGCGTCGGTGGTGATGGTTGTGGTAGCGGCGTCGGTGGTGGTGGTTGTGGTAGCGGCGTCGGTGGTGGTGGTTGTGGTAGCGGCGTCGGTAGTTATGGTTGTGGTAGCGGCGTCGGTGGTGGTGGTTGTGGTGGCGGCGTCGGTGGTGGTGGTTGTGGTAGCGGCGTCGGTGGTGATGGTTGTGGTAGCGGCGTCGGTGGTGGTTGTGGTAGCGGCGTCGGTGGTGATGTTGTGGTAGCGGCGTCGGTGGTTGTGGTAGCGGCGTCGGTGGTGGTGTTGTGGTAGCGGCGTCGGTAGTTATGGTTGTGGTAGCGGCGTCGGTGGTGGTGGTTGGTAGGCGTGGTGGTGGTGGTTGGTGAGTAGCGGCGTCGGTGGTGGTGGTTGTGGTAGCGGCGTCGGTGGTGGTGTGGTAGCGCGTCGGTGGTATGGTTGTGGTAGCGGCGTCGGTGGTGGTGGTTGTGGTAGCGGCGTCGGTGGTGTGGTTGTGGTAGCGGCGTCGGTGTGGTGGTGGTAGCGGCGTCGGTGGTGGTGGTTGTGGTAGCGGCGTCGGGTGGTTGTGGTAGCGGCGTCGGTGGTGGTTGTGGTAGCGGCGTCGGTGTAGTGGTTGTGGTAGCGGCGTCGGTGGTGTGGTTGTGGTAGCGGCGTCGGTGGTGTGGTTGTGGTAGCGGCGTCGGTGGTGTTTGTGGTAGCGGCGTCGGTGTTGTTGTGTAGCGGCGTCGGTGGTGGTGGTTGTGGTAGCGGCGTCGGTGGTGGTGTTGTGGTAGGCGTCGGTGGTGGTGGTTGTGGTAGCGGCGTCGGTGGTGGTGGTTGTGGTAGCGGCGTCGGTGGTGGTGGTTGTGGTAGCGGCGTCGGTGGTGGTGTTGGTAGCGGCGTCGGTGTGGTGTGGTAGCGGCGTCGGTGGTGGTGGTTGTGGTAGCGGCGTCGGTGGTGGTGGTTGTGGTAGCGGCGTCGGTGGTGGTGGTTGTGGTAGCGGCGTCGGTGGTGGTGGTGGTAGCGGCGTCGGTGGTGGTGGTTGTGGTAGCGGCGTCGGTGGTGGTTGTGGTAGTGGCGTCGGTGGTGGTGGTTGTGGTAGCGGCGTCGGTGGTGGTGGTTGTGGTAGCGGCGTCGGTGGTGGTGGTTGTGGTAGCGGCGTCGGTGGTGGTGGTTGTGGTAGCGGCGTCGGTGGTGGTGGTTGTGGTAGCGGCGTCGGTAGTGGTGGTTGTGATGGTTATGGTGGACGTGGCGGTGGACGTTGCGGCGGTGGTGGTGATGGTTGTGGTGGTGGTAGTGGTAGTAATGGTTGTGACGGAAGTGGAGTAGGTGGTGGTGGTTGTGGAGGTAGTGGTGGAGGTGGTGGTAGTGTGGTGGTGGTTGTGGAGGTGGTGGTAGTGTGGTGGTAGTGGTGGTGGAGTTGGTGGTAGAGTGGTGGTGGTAGTTGTGGAGGTGGTGGTAATGGTAGAGGTGGTGGTAGTGGTGATGGGATGGTGGTAGTGTGGTGATGGTAGTTGTGGAGGTGGTGGTGGTGGTAGATGTGGTGGTAGTGGTGTTGGGGGTAGTGGTAGTGTGGTGGTTGTAGTTGTGGAGGTGGTGGTAGAGGTGGTGCTGGATGCAAATGTAATGTCACTGTTCTGTTATGTGGGTGTCCCTTGTTTGGGTGGTAGTGCTAACTATAATGACAGAATGTCGAGTTGTTTTTACCATTTCTCTTTTGGTGGTGGTGGTGATGGCAGTGGTGGTAGTAGAGGCGATGGCGGTGATTTTGGTGGTGGTGATGGTAGCTATGGTGATACAGTGTTTTGCTGTGTGGTTGTTCCTTCTCTGGGTGATGGTGTTAGCTGTAATAATACAATGTCGATCTGTATTTGCCATTTCTCTTTTAGTGGTGGTGACATCGGCGGCGGCTATGATGATTAATCTTGCTGTTGTGTGGGTGTTCCCTCTCTTTTTTGCTGGCTACAGTATAATAGAACGTTATGCGCTGCTTGCATTCTCTATCTATTTGAAGGCTGTGATATAATGTTACAATGCTCTGTCTTGGCATGTGCAGGTAATGCAGAGAGCCTTTTATAAACAGTACCAATTAACAAAGAGACCATTACGAATAATCTTGAGATCAGGGAAAAAACTTTATGACAAATCTATGACTTTAAACATTATTTAGAAGGTTGATAATGAGGGTAAAGCAGCAAGAGTTCTAAATTTTCGCCTGACCAGTGATAATAATGACGAAGATCTTACAAACAGTAACAAAGGGAACTGACAATATAACGTTTAACATAAGAACATAAGAATGGAGGAACACTGCAGAAGGCCTACTGGCCCATACAAGGCAAGTCCTTATCAAAACCACCACAACCTATGAATTTACTCCCGTACTCACGACACTAATCAAACCCAGCCCCTCCCACTCATATATTTGTCCAATCTCTTTTTAAAGCCACCCAAGGTCCTAGCCTCTATCACCCTACTCGGAAGATTGTTCCACGCATCTACAACTCTGTTCGAGAACCAGTACTTGCCTATGTCCTTTCTAAATCTAAATTTATCCAGTTTAAATCCGTTATTTCTGGTTCTTACTTGGTTCGATATCCTCAGTATTTTATTATCTCCTTTGTTTATGCCCATCATCCACTTGTACACCTCGATGATATCTCCCCTCATTCTACGTCTCTCCAGAGAGTGGAGATTCAATGCTCTAAGTCTATCTTCATACGGGAGATTTCTTATACTGTAAATCATTTTAGTCATTCTCTGTATGTTCTCCAACGAATCTATATCCATTCTGTAGTAAGGAGACCAAAACTGAGCTGCATAATCCAAATGAGGTCTCACTAGTGATGTATAGAGCTGTAAAATAACTTTTGGACTTCTGTTGCTTATACTTCTTGAAATAAATCCTAGTAATCTGTTAGCCTTATTGCGCACACTTAGGCACTGTTGTCTTGGCTTTAGATTTCTGCTTACCATGACTCCCAAGTCTTTTTCACATTCTGTATGATCAAGCTCTACTTCACCTAGTTTATAAATTCGAGGGATATTTTCATTACCAAGAACTAGCACCTTACACTTGTCCACATTGAACTTCATCTGCCACTTTTCAGACCAAAACATTAATTTGTCCAAATCCTCCTGGAGTTCACTGGTATCCTCCTCAGAATTAATTATACGGCCTATTTTTGTATCATCAGCAAATTTACTCATGTCACTTGCAATTCCTTCATCAAGGTCATTTATGTAAATTATGAACAACAATGGGCCTAAAACTGATCCTTGTGGAACGCCACTAGTGACTAATCCCCATTCAGATTTGACCCCATTAATGGAAACTCTCTGCTTTCTATTGGTAAGCCATGCCTCTATCCATGCTAGAACTTTACCTCCTATACCATGAGCTGCCACCTTTCTTAAGTCTCTTGTGAGGTACTCTATCGAAGGCCTTACTGAAATCCAAGTAAACTATATCATATTCTTTATCACTGTCTACTGCCTCAAATGTTTTATTGAAAAATGTCAGTAAATTTGTCAGGCAGGAACGACCTCTCGTGAACCCATGCTGAGATTCATTAATCCAATTATGCACTTCAAGGTGACTTCTAATAATATCAGCTATAATTTATTCTAATAATTTGCCTACTATAGACGTGAGGCTTATTGGACGGTAATTTGATGGAATTGACTTATCCCCTGATTTGAATATAGGAACTACATTAGCTATCTTCCACATCTCTGGCACAACACCAGTTAGGATGGACGTAATAAACACATTCGTTATTGGCTGACTAAGTTCCATTTTGCATTCTTTAAGTACCCTGGCAAACAACTCGTCGGGTCCCAGGGACTTATTTTGCTTCAGTTTATCTATCTGTTTGATAACCATGTCCCTTGTGACAGTAATATTAGTTAATTTGAATTCTTCAGGAACTGAATAATTGTTAATTTCTGGAATCTCATTTACGTCTTCTTGTGTAAAGACTGACAAAAAATAGTCATTAAATAGAGAACACATTTCCAGTTCGTTATCCGTCAGCTGTCCATTCCCAATTTTCAGAGGTCCTACCTTTTCCCTCACCTTCGTCCTATACACTTGAAAGAACCCTTTTGGATTAGTCTTTGATTCATTAGCAACCTTAATCTCATTGTCACGTTTAGCCTTTCTAATCCCCTTTTTTACTTCTCTTTTCAACTGAACATATTGGTCAATAAGGTTAACATCTCTTTTGATGCGCCTATAAATTCCTCTTTTCTCCCCTAATAGATGTTTTAGCCTCCTGTTAGTCCATTTGGGATCGTTATTATTTGTCCTAAATTCTCTCTGGGAAATAAACATACTCTGTGCACGTTACAAAATATTGTACAAGCTGCCCAAAGAACATTTATTTCCAATATATAAATCACATTAAAATACACTAAATGGGTCAACAGGAGATTGAAACAGCTCTTGTTGAACATATCTTTTCAGTTCTTATTAGAGAGGGTCGCTTTACTGACCACTATGCTCATATTTAATAAGTAAAAAGAAAGAAGGGTAAAAATGAAACAAGATAACGAAAACAAAATTGCAATGGAATCGAGAAAAATCCGAGATATGGTTAAAATTAACTCTGGTCAGTTTACTAATTTTTTTAAATAAAGAAATGTGTTCAAGTTAATAGACGTATTTTCTATCAGTCTTCATATTTGTAAATCTGCCCACAAGGTGACCTACACAAGGTGACCTACACAAGGTGACCTACACAAGGTGACCTACACAAGGTGACCTACACAAGGTGACCTACACAAGGTGACCTACACAAGGTGACCTACACAAGGTGACCTACACAAGGTGACCTACACTCAGTATCAAGTGTGATATGCAGAGCAAAACTCCGACATTTATTCGATTCACTACAATTTACTATTCATGTGTATTATTGTATGTGATAATATTATGATTTTACATTGCTCTTATCTTGAATATAATGAGGAATATTTGCCTAAAACGTATTTTTTTATTATATGCAAGAATGGCGATAGTAGTATTTATGATATTAGAGTTGTGTTTACTGGGAACTGTGGAGGTGAATTAGGAGTGTGGGTGTGTTGGTGTGTGGGTGTGTGGGTGCTTCCTTCTGTGATATGACTGAAAAATGGCATATAGACTCTCAGGCATTTATCTGATTAATAGGTTTGAAAATACAGTTAGGGTGATACGCAGACATTATATTGTGCACACACATTATAATGTGTGTTATCATTGTTTTTATATTTCTCTTATATTGTGCAGGTTGTCTTGTAGGTTTATCTTATATTATGAAAATCCTTATTATACGTTTTTCTCTTTAGGAATCCCAATAATAAATTATTTTGATAGAGTAGTTGATGAGTGAGGTGTTGTGACAGAACGCCGGCTTCATGAGTGTTGGTTCTCTACAACAATATGTAACCAGTGTTCTGCACTTTCCCATATTGAGTGGAATCAAGGAGGCAGCGTGACCTCACCACTGTCCAATCTCTTTTTAAAACTACGATTGACACTGCTCCGCATCATTACTTGTTCTTTAAGATGCTTTATACCTTTAGTGTTTCGTTAAGTTCTGCTCCAGCATTCTGAGAAGGTTCATGAAGCATACCTTATACCAGGTACCCCTGCCTTGTTTATGACTTAGGTAAAGGTTCTCCTTGATCCTGGGTAGACGTGTTGCTTTCTCTTTGCTTCTGAATGTTTTTCATGGTATATATTCTAATAAGAATATGTTTATTTCTACAAGTACATGTACAAGGTATACAAGCATAGCTGACATCAATGACACTACTATATAGAAAGCTGCTTATTATGCAGAGCATTTCGGGCAAATTAGGTCAGTTTTGACTAACATCCAGGTACCCATTTTATTGAAGGGTGAACATACACAAACGGAGTAAAGAAACATGTCCAATGTTTCTACCCTCGCCGGGAATCGAACCCGTACACCTCGCCGTGTGAAGCGAGCGTTTTAGCCACCAGTCCCGTGGCCTGGTGGCTACACTGGAATTCGACCACAACATCTCAAAGAGATGGTAAATCCAGTACTCGGCGCATCTGCATCAATTCTTCTCTTCGAGCTAACAACCTTCGTCAACAACTGTCTGGCTGGGCGGATTCCAGGAGAAAATAAACCTTTCTTTTTTTGAGCCTCATTATGCGTTTTGAAGAAGAAGGATGGGGGAATCAGACCCATTGTTGTTAGTAACACTCTTCGCCGTCTCGTTGTCAAAGCAGCAGTAAGAAACATTCGCCTAAAAGATGTCAGTTTACTTCAGCCACACCAATTAGGCTTTGGGGTCTCTCAAGGCAGTGAAGCCGCAGCTCATGCGGCAAGGGCCTACATCAGGGACCTACCGGAAGACAAGGCTATAGTCAAACTTCACTTTAGAATTGCCTTCAATATGGTGAAAAGAGATGAGGTCTTGCCAGCCGTTCGGGATCGATTCCCCAGTCTGTTTCCCTTCATTTCAGCTGGCTACAGCAAACACTCAATTCTTTTGTTTGGCGAACATGAAATTCCCTCATCAGAGGGTGTTCAGCAGGGTGACCAACTCGCTCCACTTCTCTTCTGCTTGGCAGTAAGAGAACTAACTTTCAGGCTGCGCAGTGAGCTCAACATCTGGTACCTGGATGATGGCACTCTGGCAGGTACTGAAGAGTCCCTGTTAGAGGACCTACAACTGGTGAAGACACGGGGAGAAGCCTTGGGACTCATACTCAATCCCTCCTAGTATAAAATCATCACAATGAACCAGGAAATAATCAGAGCTGTGCAAACAATCCTCCCTGAAGTCTCTACTACCACTCCATCCAAGAGAACCCTCTCGGGAGCACCGTTGGGTTATTAGGCCATCGACACAGTCCTCAAGGCCAAACTGAATGACCTGAAGAGAATGGAGGAGAAAACAAGAAATCTCGATGCCCATGATGCCCTGTATATCCTCACAAGGTGTCTTACTCTGCCAAGACTCGCTTACTTACTGAGCTGCGCACCCTCTTTTGACAACCCAACACTCAACGAATATGACTCCTGAGATCAATCTTTAAGAAGGCACTGAATCTGTCACTGGAAGACCAGCAATGGGATCAGTGGTGCGCAAGGCTACGCAGGTACCTTTACATGCATTTCTGTCTTCGTGTTTGGCTTCCATTGGACTAGTCAAGGAGATTGTCCCAGAACGATTGAGAGGTGCGGTAGGAACTCAAAGCCCCATATTCATTGAAGCAGCCGTGTGGTGGGACACCCTTGCCGACTCCTCCAGTAGACCGACTCCTCCCAAAGAGCACAAACAGTCCCACTGGGACAAACCGATCATAAAAAAAACCGCCAACACAATGCTCACCAACGCTTCACAAAAGTACAAAGCTCGTCTCCTAGCGGTGAAGGCCCCACATTCAGATTTCCTTTTAGCTGTTCCCAATTCCTCTCTGGGCACTCAACTCGACCCACAGGCCATTCGGGTTGGTGTTGGTCTTCTCCTAGCCGCTCCCATTCTTACCGAACATAGGTGTATTGCGGCAGGGCGACGGCTGATCAATTTGGACTTCAAGGTCTCGTGTGTCACACATCAGAAGAGAAGTATGTTAGACATGAGGAGGTCAACGACATCATAAAGAGAAGCCTCTCCAGAGCCCGTTGCCCAGCCCAACGGGAACCACAAGTACAAAGATATGACAGAAGTCAAAAGCGTCCTGATGGATCCACTTTGCTACCCTGGAAGGATGGTAAGCAGGCTGACTGGGACTACATCTGTGCCGCCACATTGACAGACACCTACTAGCCATACACTGAAGCTGAAGGGGGTGGAGCCGCCAGCTACAGATATGAAGGCCTTCCCCCTTGCTATATCTTCATCTCAGAAGAGTTGCTTGGAGCATGTGGCAAGTGTGCTCTAAAGTTCCTCAAAGAACTGGATGAAAAACTCGTCAAAGAAACCAAGGATCACAGAGCAGTCAGCTTCCTCTTCCATAAACTCAGTGTTGCATTCCAGAGGAAAAATGCCTGCAGTATTCTGGGCCCAGCGCCAGGGAGCTGGACGAAGTATTCGAGATGTAATCTCTGAAATGTGTCTATGTTGTGCTACTCCCTATTGTATTTTTGTCATTGTAATGTATTTTGTCTTTAAATAAAGGCTACTTAGAAAATAGAATATAGGGGGTTGTAGAAGAAGACAATATTCACACAGCTCCGGGAAGAATCTTGAGATTTCCCTGAAGTAAGTTTATTCTTTTCTCTGAGGATGAGGGTCCCCAACACAGTTCCTCCCTATATATATATATATATATATATATATATATATATATATATGTCGTGCCGAATAGGTAAAAATGGTCAATTAGTAAGAACTCATTTATAATTAAGTCATTTCAAAAATTTTCTCTTATACGGTTAAAGATAGATTTTTTTCATTTATGTTTATTTAAAAATTAATAATTTTGTACCAAAAGAACCTTATTAGAATAAGTGCAATTGAATTTAGCCTAATCCAA
Organism: Cherax destructor; assembly: GCA_009830355.1. NCBI lineage: Eukaryota > Metazoa > Arthropoda > Malacostraca > Decapoda > Parastacidae > Cherax > Cherax destructor. Next base: position 20,712 of record WNWK01011729.1, on the reverse strand, counting down.
CTAAATATATTTTAGATAACTTATCAATAATTTAATAATAAACAAACACAATGAAATACATTTTTTTCGTTAAATTCAGAATGATTTTTTACGAAATTATTGCATACAACTTGCGATTTTGGCTTTTTAACCCAAAATCGCAAGTTTTACTTTTTCGGCACGGCACAAACACACACACACACACACACATATATATATATATATATATATATATATATATATATATATATATATATATATATATATATATATGTGTGTGTGTGTGTGTGTAATATAAATCAAGCCGCAAAGGGAAATGAATGAAAGCTGAAGGCATTTCTTTCTGTTCCCAGCATTTTTTTTTTAATCAGATCACATATGAGGCGATATTTTATAGTTACATGTCAGCTAAAGGGAAATTTGTCAACATAGCTAATGATGTTAACAAAATCCCCTTTACCTCTCATGTCAATCTTAAATCTTTCTGACGTGTTACCCTCGCTCAGAGAAACAGGTAACTAACATGCGAAGTCACAACTCTGTAAATTTGTAGTATAATTCTGTTTCTTCATATTTGCTCTTCTTTGGCACTGTGAGAAATAATGCAAGCGCTTGCAATAATACAACTTTTGACTGTGGTAGGCCTGTGAGTTTTGCAGTGCTCTTCCAGTATTATGGTTTTAACTTGCTCTCAAATGTTATAACTTTTCTATATATTTTATTTCTATCTTATTTGTTGGACATCTTTATTTGACACTTAATCTACTTAGTGGTTCGACATTTACGTAATTTGAAGTTTGTTGTAAACAGTTTTACTATAATTTATTGTTGAAATTGTAGACCATATGGCCTTCAACATTGTACTATGAGGTATTACCTCACTTTATGAGGTGTTGCCTCACTTTATGAGGTGTTGACTCACTTTATGAGGTGTTGCCTCACTTTATGAGTGTTGCCTCACTTTGAGTGTTGCTCACTTATGAGTGTTCCTCACTTTATGAGGTGTTGAATCACTTTATGAGGTGTTGAATCACTTTATGAGGTGTTGCCTCACTTTATGAGGTGTTGCCTCACTTTATGAGGTGTTGCCTCACTTTATGAGGTGTTGCCTCACTTTATGAGGTGTTGCCTCACTTTATGAGGTGTTGCCTCACTTTATGAGGTGTTGCCTCACTTTATGAGGTGTTGCCTCACTTTATGAGGTGTTGCCTCACTGATGTCATCTTCCTTGAGTGAAGATGCCCCGGTGGCCTGATGGCTAAAGCTCTCGCTGCACACACGGAGGACCCGGGTTCGATTTCCGGCGGGGTGGAAACATTTCGACGTGTTTCCTTACACCTGTTGTCATGTTCACCTAGCAGCAAATAGGTACCTGGGTGTTAGTCGACTGGTGTGGGTCGCATCCTGGGGGACAAGATTGAGGACCCCAATGGAAGTAAGACAGTCCTCGATGACGCACTGACTTTCTTGTGTTATCCTGAGTGGCTAACCCTCCGGGGTTAGAAATCCGAAGAAAATCGTATCTTATCTATCTCTGACATCATCTTGTTTTATAACAAACTATGTGCATCTCTTGGCTCTTCTTCCTATTCCTCTGAAGATACGTGAGTGTTTTTTGTGTGTGTGTTTGTGTGAGTATATATGTGTGTGTGTGTGTGTGTGTTTGTGTGTGTGTGTGTACTCACCTAATTGTGGTTGAAGGGGTCGATTCACGGCTCCTGGCCCCGCCTCTTCACTGGTGTGTGTGTTTGTGTGTGTGTGTGTGTGTGTGTGTGTGTGTGTGTGTGTGTGTGTGTGTGTGTGTGTGTGTGTGTGTGTGTGTGTGTGTGTGTGTGTGTGTCAACACTAGACACCACTCGGGCTTTCCTGTTTATTTTTTCACTGTGGAATTTTTTTTTATATATTTGCAGTCACACGTTTTATTTTGATTTCCTCCCTAAATAAATAAAAAAATATGAAATTCTCTCTGTAGAGTTCCACAGCCACGTTTTTACTCGTATCAGGGCATGCCCAGCGGTACAGAGTACTTGATGTTTAAAGCATTGTTGGCTCAGTGGACTAGGGCGTCGTGGAGGTGGGCCAGTCGCAGTATTTAAAACCATTTCTTACTGGATTCATTAATAGGTAAAACTGGTCAATTAACAAAACTCATTTAAAATTAACTTATTTCTAAGAAAATTTCTTATACGTTTAAAGATATATTTTTTTAATTTATGTTAATATAAAAATTAATGATTTTGTGCCAAAAGAACCTAAAGAAACTTACCTAACCTTATTATAACAAGCGCAATTTAATTTAGCCTAACCCAACTAAATATATTTTATATAAGTTTAAAATAATTTAAAAATAAACAAACACAATGCAATATATTTTTTTTCGTGAGGTTCAGAATGATTGTTGAGAAATTATTGCATACACAAATTTTCGCTTACCTTATTCGGTAGGAAGAGCGTTGCTATTTATGCCAAAATCGCAAGTTTTGCCTTTTCGGCACGACAACAAAACAACAACAAAATTATAAATCTGAGTTACGATATCACGTATGACCCGACTCGTTGAGTGTGGGAATGTAAACGTTTAGTCAAGTTACGTGTCAAGTAAAATTCAAGACTTACAAGTCAGGGAAAGGGGAAATTTGTCAACACAACTTATAACCCTTACAAATTAAATTCATTATAATTTAATCTAATTTACACAACACTGGACTTATTTTCATATTGCAATCAATACTGTTTTTCACGAAGCTTGATTCTATTATATTTCATTCATCCATTGATTTGTTTGATACAACTTTCTTTGCCTTTTGTAAATCGAAAGGTTGGTTAAAATCTTTGTTCTAGTCTTTTCAAGTTTGTCCCTAAATAAAATTTATTGCATTTTATACACGGTATGTTATAGACGGTCTGGAGTTTTGAAACTCTGATCGCGGGTTCTAACCCCACCAGTGGTATGGTTTGGTTATAGTGTTACAAAATGACACGATACCTATTAGTAATAGACATCTCCAGTGAACACTAGAAAGGATAGCCCTTCTAGCATCCAGCCTGTTACTGGGCTTTTGCAACAAAGTCAGTATCCTGGTCCAGTTATTCGATATATTCAATAGTCTCCAGGATTACAAGTGGTAGGGTACTAACCAAAGCATAAAATTTAATTTGTTTCTTAACAAAGTTAGTGTCTAGGGGTTCAAAGTAAATAAATGTACATATGATCATAATGTTCATTAAGTAATGCTTTAGGAGGTTAATTAGGATGTTAGCTCCTACACTGCTCTCATATAACATAATGCTGTGCTGAGGGCACATATATCCAAATGACTCTAAAGTACCATCAGGCACAATGTCAGTAATTACAATAATACAGATATATGCAAATAAGAATATATGTGTATGAGTGATCTCCAGGTAACTCTAAGACTCGACTCAACCAGTGTCCGACTGAACTTCACATAAGCTAGCTTCTCTAACAAACTGACAATCAGAACAGCTTGATTGTCCAGTAAAATGACCAATTCGCTAAACAGCAAAATAACAAGCAACAGCAACACAGCGTCTGGAACCAGGAGATAGAAAATCGACCCTAACTGGGGACCATCAATAGATCCTCCAAAACAGTCACAAAACTCCCTTTCTACTGAAGCTAGGTTCAGCATAAACAATCCCAAACTGTGACGGTGCACAGATGCCTTCTCGAATTAGGTCAGGAGCTGTAGCTAGAGACCTGAGTTATCTCAGAGTGTCAATGTGACACACAACCCAGAAAAACGTCGAAAATCACTGTCTAGTCTATCCTCTGTGAACAGAGTTACACAGAGTCCTGAGAAGTATGTTTCGTCTCACCACCGAATACATACTCTACCACACAGAGTCTAAATGGCGAGAAAACAAGTAGAGAAAGGAGCGATGTGTTGACACAACGATGTCCAGCTGCGTAGTGCTCTCGAGGAAGGAGCAGCAGCCACCCACCTCAGGTGGAATCACGTGACTCCCTCCCAGCAACTAGACGCCGGCAGTATAACAAGCGTAGTGTCATAATCGGTAGTTTGCCAACTCCAGGTCAGCTACTACAAACATGAGCATAATATATAATGTTACATCCTCCCTATTACAAAAGCTAAATCAAATAATGTCAAATATAAGTCCAATAATAATATAAAGCACAATATTAACGATTTAGCTATTATCGAGAATATCAGCAATATAAAATTATAGAAAATGGAAATATACATTATAAATTTACATATATATACATTGGGGCCCATTCTGGGGTCGCAATAATATAAACAATTATCAACATTTCGTTGAAATACTTAATCAAATATATATTTTTTTCATCAAGCTTTTAAATACAACTTTAATTTCGAAGTTGTTAAGCAGAGAAGGAACATCAAGAACATCAAGAACAAGAACATCAAGAACACCAAGAACATCAAGAAAGCTTTCTTGATGTTCCTTTTTTAAAGATGTACAATGTTTTTCTGGCATTTTGAAAGATTTGTCAGTGAAACATTTTGCTGTTTCATAAATGTTCAACATTTCCTCAGATATGAAATCAGGACTGCAAATGAGCAAGAGTTCTCAAGAACATGGAGAAGAACACAGTCAAGAACATGAAGAAGAACACAGTCAAGAACATGGAAAAGAACACAATCAAGAACATGTAGAAGAACACAGTCAAGAACATGGAGAAGAACACAGTCAAGAACATGGAGAAGAACACAGTCAAGAACAAGAAGAACACAGTCAAGAACATGGAGAATAACACAGTCAAGAACAGAGAAGAACACAGTCAAGAACATGGAGAACACAGTCAAGAACATAGAGAAGAACACAATCAAGAACATGTAGAAGAACAGTCAAGAACATGGAGAAGAACATAGTCAAGAACATGGAGAAGAACATAGTCAAGAACATGGAGAAGAACACAGTCAAGAACAGTCAAGAACATGGAGAATAACACAGTCAAGAACATGGAGAAGAACACAGTCAAGAACATGGAGAATAACACAGTCAAGAACATGGAGAATAACACAGTCAAGAACATGGAGAAGAACACAGTCAAGAACATGGAGAAGAACACAGTCAAGAACATATAGAAGAACACAGTCAAGAACATGGAGAAGAACACAGTCAAGAACATGGAGAAGAACACAGTCAAGAACATGGAAAAGAACGCAGTCAAGAACATGGAGAAGAACGCAGTCAAGAACATGGAGAAGAACACAGTCAAGAAAATGGAGAAAAACGCAGTCAAGAACATGGAGAAGAACACAGTCAAGAACATGGAGAAGTACACAGTCAAGAACATGGAGAAGAACACAGTTAAGAACATGGAAAAGAACACAGTCAAGCAAATGGAGAAGAACACAGTCAAGAACATGGAGAAGAACGCAGTCAAGAACATGGAGAAGAACACAGTCAAGAACATGGAGAAGAACACAGTCAAGAACATGGAGAAGAACGTAGTCAAGAACATGGAGAAGAACACAGTCAAGAACATGGAGAAGAACACAGTCAAGAACATGGAGAAGTACACAATCAAGAACATGGAGAAGAACACAGTCAAGAACATGGAGAAGAACGTAGTCAAGAACATGGAGAAGAACACAGTCAAGAACATGGAGAAGAACACAGTCAAGAACATGGAGAAGAACACAGTCAAGAACATGGAGAAGAACACAGTCAAGAACATGGAGAAGAACATTGTCAAGAACATGGAGAAGAACACAGCCAAGAACATGGAGAAGAACACAGTCAAGAACATGGAGAAGAACACAGTCAAGAACATGGAGAAGAACATTGTCAAGAACATGGAGAAGAACACAGCCAAGAACATGGAGAAGAACACAGTCAAGAACATGGAGAAGAACACAGTCAAGAACATGGAGAAGAACACAGTCAAGAACATGGAGAAGAACACAGTCAAGAACATGGAGAACACAGAATGTTTAACTCATGATGTGATGAATAATGATGAACACAGAAGCAGATATTTGTTGTTTATTTAATATTCTGAATTTTAATTCTTGACTCATTTTAGAAATTAAAACATATTAGAAATTTGTTTAGACGCAGACATCTGATTTTTTTTTCAGAACTAAACTATATGGTCACAGACCTGGCCGCAGGGGCGTTGACCCCTGGAACTCTCTCCAGGTATACTCCAGGTATAATTCAAGTAGGAATTGGTTTTGGTTTACGTTTGTATTGTTTGACATAACGAAAAAAAAACATAATTCACAAATCTGTACCATTTTGCTTATCAATTAAAATTTTGTAAATCAGCAGCCTGGCTTCAAAAATTTCCATATACAAACTGCTAGGGACTGGTATAAAACTCGCCATTAAACCTAATTTTTTAATCAACAATACAAAGTTGATACTCAGTGATTATTGGCACAGGCAATGGTAAATCGCAATTACAGAGATCTTCCGATAAAAACCTTAAGGTCATCAACCGGTACTGTTGTGAACAATGATGTGACGTCAAAACTATCCAAAGTATAATCATGGTATTTATTTTGTTACATGTCAATGTTATTCTTAACATTAAAGCTGGAAACTTTGCCTACAATTACCCATTTTGGATAATTTGTAAGCAACTGAGTTAATGGGGTTAATTATGGGTCTGACTGGATTACCTGGTTTTAGTTTTAATGAAGCCACACCTCTATGATAAAGATGGGTTAATTGTCATGATTTCTTTGAATTAGTTTATTTTTGTCTTTCGCGAGTTGTTTCATTGTTTTACTAAAATTTACTTTTAACCAAATCTATACAGATACGATCCAGATCGCTCAGTGTACGAGAATATAGAGCGAGAGTTTGCTTTAGTCACCATGCTAGAGCGAGAGATTGCTTTAGTCACCATGCTAGAACGAGAGTTTGCTTTAGTCACCATGCTAGAGAGAGAGATTGCTTTAGTCACCATGCTAGAACGAGAGTTTGCTTTAGTGACCATGCTAGAGCGAGAGTTTGCTTTAGTCACCATGCTAGAGCGAGAGATTGCTTTAGTCTCCATGCTAGAGCGAGAGATTGCTTTAGTCTCCATGCTAGAGCGAGAGTTTGCTTTAGTCACCATGCTAGGGATTAACGTATTCCTGATGATGTTGCATAAATAAAATGCAGATTTAATGGACCTTAATCCTAATAAATCCACCAACTAAATGAATTATGAGATCTAGAATACAATCAGAACTCATCAGGGCTTAGGTTTAAACACTAACACAAAATAAAACTCAGTTAATTCACAATTGGCTTCGCATTATGCTAGTGAAAGACTAGGTCAAAGGTGACGTCACCTTATTCATAATTAAGACATTTTAATTCTTCATAAGCATTAATCAGCTTAGTAAAAACAATATTGCAGTATTGTGGTTTAGTGGTTTTATCGATGGTGTTATTGTGTGAATGTGTAATGATATTGTGGAGGTGTGGTGGTTTGATGGGGCGGTGGTGTTATGGTGTGGTGATAGCATGGTGTGATTGCGTATGGTGTGGTGATTGCGTAGGGTGATAGCGTATGATGTGGTGGTGTGATGGTGTTTACTTGTGATAGTGACAGTTCTAGTATTTCCACTTAGAATAATACCAGAAGAGGCTTCACAGCAACTTTGGTGTCGACTTGGTGCAAAATCTTGTTGGAGGGGACACTAGATGTCACCTCCAACTAGTCGACCCCACATGTTGGAACGACTATGTATCAGTCCTCTTTCTTTCATGACCCGATTTCTACAATTTTATGCAATATTCAGCATTCTTCTGTTGACAATTTAATATAAAAATCACGAAGACTCTCTACATGTAGCACCGCCTTCAACATCACCAACTAAGTCGACAACAGAGACTCTGTCATAACCCTATATACTAACAATGTCCTCACAACACGGGAGAAGAAGCTGGGGTCTATGATCTTCCATGCAGTGGTTACGGAAGATTTATGTAGGAGAAACAGAAGGAACTCGATTAAACGTGTCTACGAGTAAAAATATGCAGACCAAGAGTATAGTACTTATAAGGCGTATTCCGTATATAATATGAGGAAACCATACAACGGGTGGGGTTAGAACCCGCGGTCAGAGTCATAAAACTCCAGACCGACGTGTTAGCCACTGGGCCAGTGACTAACTCTTTGACCGCGCCTGTGGTATGCTTTGTTTGCAATCGTGGCATTACGATTTCGTGAGTTATAATATGAGGAAATCACATAAATGTTTAATGACAGCCCAAATCAAAACTCTCACAGTATGAGGAAGCATAATAGGAAATGCTTTGAAACTGGTCTCATCGTTATATCAATCGCAATCTCACAGAACCAAAGAAGCTTCTATAAAATATCGTTTAGAAGTACATATAATAAACCAGGTAAACCATCAGGTACTTCCAACTACTACCACTACTAAAATTACCAACAATACACAACCTGCTAGTATGTCTAGAAATCTACCAAACGTGAGTTAGGAGAGTAAAATATATTTTATGATATTCCCTTAAATCCATTTTATTTAGCTCTACGAGGCTATGAGTAATCATACATTACTTTAAAGATGGATTAAATATAATTTTATATATAAACGTACAGGTGTATAATATATTGTGGAGGCTAGTACACCAAACGGGGAGTAGAATGAAATTAGCTCTGAGGCACCCACACCATTGTATGTCCTCGGATCATGGTACAACACCTAGCTCTGCCGAGAGCGTGATTTTTGTAGGATTGTATGGTTCCATGGGTTAGAACATCATGTAATTTTCGCTCACTACTATGAGGTGGGCTAAAACAACATGGGTTCGATCCCCCGGCTAGTCGCAGTGTTGTTATTGATTAAATACCACTCGTTAGGGGTTAATATATATATATATATATATATATATATATATATATATATCGTATTGCAACCACATCATCATTCCACCAATCACTCTTCTACCCTCCGCACCCACTTTCCTGTAACCACAAACTTCTGCTGAACACTCTAACACTACATAGTTAAACTTACCCCATACATCTTCTACCCCATTGCGTATACTCTCACTAGCCCATCTATCCACCAATAGTTGTTTATATCTTACCCTAACTGCCTCCTTATTTAGTTTATAAACCTTCACTTCTCTCTTACTTGCTGCTTCCATTTTCTTTGTATCTCATCTACCTTTTACTCTCACTGTAGCTACAACTATAAAGTGATCTGATATATCTGTGGCCCCTCTATAAACATGTACATCCTGAAGTCTACCTAAGAGTCTCTTATCTACCAATACGTAGTCCAACAAACTATTGTCAGTAGGCTTTATATCATATCTTGTATATTTATTTACCCACTTTTTCTTAAAATATGTATTACCTATAACCAATCTCATTTCTATACAATGTTCCTCATTATCATTTACACCTGGCACCCCAAACTTACCTACCACACTCTCTTACATGTTTCTCCTACTTTAGCATTTAGGTCTCCTACCACAATTACTCTCTCACTTAGTTCAAAAGTTCCTACACACTCGTTTAACATCTCCCAAAATTTCTCTCTCTCCTCTACACTCTTCTCTTCGCATCCGACCCTTATTTTAATCCACATAATCCTTGAATTTATACATATATATTTCCTCTTCTCTCTCAATAACTGATCCTTCAACATTATTGCTACCCCTTCCTTAGCTCTAACTCTCTCAGATACTCCTGACTTAATCCCATTTATTTCTCCCCACTGAAACTCGCCTACCCCCTTCAGCTTTGTTTCACTTAGGGCCAGAACATCCAACTTCTTTTCATTCATAACATCAGCAATCATTTCTTTCTTATCATCCGCACTACATCCACGCACATTCAAACATCCCAGTTTTATAAAGTTTTTATTTTTCTCGTTTTTAGTGATGTATACAGGAGAAGGGGTTACTAGCCTATTGCTCCCGGCATTTTAGTCTCTTCCTACGACAGACATGGCTTACGGAGGAAAGATTGCTGTCTACCAACCTACTGCCACAGGACGGTAGTACCTCCCTGGGTGGTTGCTGTCTACCAGCCTACTACCACAGGACGGTAGTACCTCCCTGGGTGGTTGCTGTCTACTATCCTACTGCCACAGGACGGTAGTACCTCCCTGGGTGGTTGCTGTCTACCAGCCTACTACCACAGGACAGTAGTACCTCCCTGGGTGGTTGCTGTCTACCAACCTACTGCCACAGGACGGTAGTACCTCCCTGGGTGGTTGCTGTCTATCAACCTACCACCACAGGACGGTAGTACCTCCCTGGGTGGTTGCTGTCTACCAACCTACTACCACAGGACGGTAGTACCTCCCTGGGTGGTTGCTGTCTACCAACCTACTGCCACAGGACGGTAGTACCTCCCTGGGTGGTTGCTGTCTACCAGCCTACTACCACAGGACAGTAGTACCTCCCTGGGTGGTTGCTGTCTACTATCCTACTACCACAGGACTGTAGTACCTCTCTGGGTGGCTGCTGTCTACCAACTTACTACCACAGGACGGTAGTACCTCCCTGGATTGTTGCTGTCTACTATCCTACTACTACAGGGCGGTAGTACCTCTCTGGGTGGTTGCTGTCTACCAACCTACTACCACAGGGCGGTAGTACTTCCCTGGGTGGTTGCTGTCTACCAACCTACTACCACAGGACGCTAGTTCCTCCCTGGGTGGCTGCTATCTACCAACCTACCACCACAGGATGGTAGTACCTCCCAGGCTGGTTGCTGTCTACCATCCTACTACTTTGTCATTAAATTGTTTTAATACAAAATTAATATTTTTCACCAGCCTAATTAATCTTTTCACTGAATCCGATATTCGCTGTTTCATAATAAATGGTCTCTTTTATTATTAAATTTATCATCATATTAATTACAGTATTATGACCATTGAAATTTAAAATAATACATACAGTAATAGCTGCATTAATAATTAGAACTCTAATGAAGGTTCTAATTCTATTATTTATTACATAAGTAACAACTTTGATCATTATTACGGTATTCGTATAAATCATAATCACACAAACACAAATGTTCTAATTTATTGCTGGTAATGACTTTTGTAATAACATTCACGAGTGGAAAGTTATGACAATTTCGCGCCATTTGACGGCAGCGCGAACTGGCCCATGGGAAAAAAGGCGTAATTCTATAAATATATTTTTTAATTAGCGGTGGTAATAATGCATATATTTCAAATGCCTGTACACCGAGCGCTGTCAACCTACCGCAGAGATGTGTTTAACACTGGTCAAATGTCTCTCAAAACTGTTTTGTGCACTCATTGTTGTGTTGAAGTTCCACCTTAACGTATATACACTCTCTTTCCTTTCTTTCTTTTTTTCTATCAGTCTTTTCTCTCTCTCTCTCTTCTCTCTCTCTCTCTCTCTCTCTCTCTCTCTCTCTCTCTCTCTCTCTCTCTCTCTCTCTTCTCTCTCTCTCTCTCTCTCTCTCATTTAAAGGAAACTTAGGAGTGTAACTTTGACGTGTCTGTGTCTAGCAATAGGGATAATTGACTGGTCAACAATCAGAATGCTTCCGAGACCAGAGTAGCAATTTCCAACTAATTTTAGGTCACTGATAATTAATATCGTGGTTAAAATTGTTTGTCAGCTCTACTTTTCAATATAGACCTACGTGTGACAAGTTCCAATAGGCTTGCGGCAGTGTGTTTCTTACCAACACTCACAGTCTCACTGACCTTCATTATTGTTCCAGCAGTCATAGAGGGTGGTTGTGCTCTCCAAGTTTTTATTTTGAGGTGAAAGGTTGGTGATTTTCTTAGCCAAACACTTTTTAAACTTATAATAAATATTCACTGAGCAAGCTATTGATATGTATGTGAGGTATATTATATTAATTTTATTTTCCTACTGAATGATATAAATACTTCTGCTTAGCCGTCATGTCCTGTATTATAATTATAAATTACTGAATAAATTTTCTGTTAATCTTCTGATTGTTATTTTCTATTTTCAGATGTCTCGTACTTGTGTGAATAGGACAGACAACTTCTGCAACATTTGTGGTGAGGTGACCTTTGCATCACAGAAGCGCCGTATAACTGCTATGGTCCGAAAGGTGTATCACCTATATTTTGGATGCAAGATTGGTGACCAGGATAAGAACTGGGCTCCACACACATGATGCAACAATTGTGCTACTGACCTTCGCCAATGGTTGAACAGGAAAATGAAAGGAATGCCTTTTGCTGTGCCATTGACATGGTGGGAGCCAACAGACCATACCAACAATTGTTATTTCTGCATGGTACCTCCAGTACAAAAGAGCTTGTCGAAGAAGAAGAAGAAGAAGAAGAAGAAGAAGAAGAAGAAGAAGAAGAAGAAGAAGAAGAAGAAGAAGAAGAAGAAGAAGAAGAAGAAGAAGAAGAAGAAGAAGAAGAAGAAGAAGAAGAAGAAGAAGAAGAAGAAGAAGAAGAAGAAGAAGAAGAAGAAGAAGAAGAAGAAGAAGAAGAAAAAAGAGTCCATTGAATATTAAATAATCCATCAGCTATTGGCCCAGTTCCACATGGAGAAGGTCTACCTGTTCCTGACTTTGAATCAGACCTTCTTGGGGAGGAGAAAGCTGCTTGGGAAGAATTCAAGTTAGTAGCGAAGGGATTTCTCGCAAACATAAGGGAAGACAACTATGAAGAATTGGTGGTAAACCTTATCAAGGCTTACAAGAACATAGGATGTAACATGTCACTTAAAATCCACTTTTTGGACTCACATTTAGACTTTTTTTTCCAGCGAACTGAGGGGTAGTTAGTGCCGAACATGGTGAAAGGTTTCACTAAGATATTTCAACCATTGAAAAATGGAACTAGGGCAAATGGGGCACAAGAAGGAATGCGTCAAGCAAAAAGGCAGAGAGTAGGTACGGATTAGAGATTAATACATACTGACACATATTGTACGTTATAATAAAATAATCAAATATTTCATGTCTCGTATCTTTAAACCTAAAGCCAATAATCATTTTTTCAAGGTGATATTTGAATTCAGGACATGAAAATACATAAGAATTAACTAATCTTAATTAAGAAGCATACAACTTTTCAAAAATTGCTGACCAGTGTAATATTAGGAGAGAAGTATATAATGAAACTGACTGTTTTAGGAATGCATTTCTGAGTTGATCTATAACCCACTATGATAACATGAACGTAGATAAGTGCGTTTATGGAACAACTTGCAATGTGAACAAATTGATTGATGTAATGGCCAGGCTTAGGCTTAATTATAAGTACTACTGGCAGTATGGCACACATACAAATGACCAAAATTAATGCAAAGTATGTGGCCAGACCTGTGGTCACTATCTTGAACACCATCTGCTTAATTGTCCGCTTATTGAGGAATACAGAGACATTATAATAATCTATGTGATATGTCAAAATATCTGATTAATGAAAATAAAATACCAGACATATTAAGCAAATTTCCTAAATTTGTTTGCAACAGATAAGTGAATTGTAGATAGAAAATCCAGACGTGCTTCTGTAAACCCTAGGACTTTTGTTTATGCAAATGTTCTTGCGCTTCAGAATAGGATGGATATAAGGTGAACAATAAACTAGCCGCCACGGCGGCAAAATCTATTCTTATCTTTTTCTATTTACACAAGTGTTTTACTGGGTTAGGTTAAATGTTCCTTCCTTCATAAGCTAAGAGCTCTTACCCTCATTAGGAGGCATTCATATCTGGGTGAACTTCTTTCTTATAAATGATCTCTGATAAAGTGAAGTTCTTGAGAAAGTTATCGCCGGAGTGTAGTTGCTGTGTGTTGCCCGTCTTGTTGTGTAGATGTTTTCTTGCTGTCTGTCGGGTGGAGCCAAGTGTGATAACTTGTCGACATAAGACTTGTACATAACAGTAATGCCACCCACATCCCTCCGGTGTTGAAGGCTCTGCTGAGATGAGAGATCTGTCAAGGTTTAGTCCAGGCGAAAGCTGGAACGTCTTGCTCTGTTCTCTAGTCTGTCAAGAATTTGTAGGTGAGACAAGAGCAGGTAATCCAAGAAAGTGGAGCATAATCAAGGTGTTAGCATACTTGTGCCTTACACAGAGCCTTGTAGCCTCTACCTTCAAGCAGATGCGAAATACGTAATCAAGGTGTTAGCATACTTGTGTCTTGCACAGAGCCTTACAGCCTCTACCTTCAAGCAGTTGCAAGATACGTTTAAGTGCTGTAAGCTTTCTGGTTACTTTGTTTGCAAGATTAAAAAGTGGTTCTTCATAGTCAACTTAGAATGAATGAGGAACACTGCATCGGTCGTTTACTCCCAACTGAGAGGCCTCCCAGCCAAGGTATAGGAGTTAAGCATTTGGTTAGCCTAAAACCTAGTGTATTTAACTTAGGCCTTGACTACCAGCGTATGGCTGATGAGCCCCTATTAACCGAAAATCAGTACTGATACCACCATTAGTCTGTTCTGTGAATCATTGATACATTATCCCCATATAAACTATAGAGTAAACAGAAACTTAGAAACTTGTTTTTTTTATGTAATTTGCAATAAACAGGGACTCAAGGACCAGCTGAGGGACTCGTCTCAGGCTGGTGAGCTAAGCAGACCCCAGGGAACATAACGACATAGAAGAGTACTGAGGAAAATTCGACTGTGTTGGTGTTTAAATTATTGCATCTACTGTCCTTATGAGAAGCATTCTAATTTCCACATAGTCAGAGCAAGATCTTTAACTAAGATCGATGACTAGAATCCCAAGCAATGTGAGAGAAGTTAACATATTTATCTAAAGAGATTTATCTAAAGGAAAGAGATTTATCTCAAGAAATAGCATCATGGCTCATGAAGGGAAAGCCGCGCCTCACTAAGCTGCTGGATATGTATAATTTAGCTCACTTAAACAACAAAAGAAAAATAAAGGACTATAGTATTTTCTTTAGTGCAAAAGAATTCAACAATTGATCAATCAGTTCGATGAAAAAGCAAATATAAATGGAAAGGTAAAAGGCTAGACAAAGGCAAAAATAATAACTCACTGAACAGATTTCAATTTCGCGAGTTACTTAAGTAATGGAATGTGTCAGAGGTGGAATATCAGTGTGGCAGAGACGTACACACAGTGATGAAGGCTAACTCACGTGTTGTGCCTTCAACATCTCAAACAGAGTAAGATTTATATTTCTTTCATTTTGTTGGGCGCCAATATCAACTATCAATGTCCATCTTTCTTTTACACAGTTGAATATAAAAGCTCAGAGTTATCCTACATCAACTCATTTCAAAGCCTCACAGGAAGGCGATTCACATTAGTCAGCTAACACCCAGGTAACTAATTGCTGCTATAACACAAGCAAAACACATGATAAGTAGACACCCAACGATTGCACTTGCATCAAGGGATGTTCCTCAGGCACGAGGCACGAGGCACCTACCCGTGTAAATTTGAAACCAGGACCACTAAAATAGTAGGCCTATATGATAACCACTCCCCTATCATATATATATCATAAATTTCACACAATAATAGACCTCAAAACCTTTGTGCTTCCAGCAGTGTAGAGACCGTGTAATGTGTAACACTGACATACGTTGTTACCAGCTGTTCTGGAGTGATCTACGAAGCAGTGAGGTAACTTTACAGTGAAGCAATACGTTCGTTCTGTCTCTTACAAAATAATTATATAAATTCACGTAGGTAATTCGGCGTGAGAGTATTTTGATTATTTTGAGGCTCAATCCTCCGTCTGCTAATAGCGAGATAGTGAGACCGGCATTAGTTTTCCTAGCCAGGCTTCGAAACGTGCTTCCTTTAGCTATAAACTCTGATGGTCATCCAGTTTTATCAAGTACACGATGATATAAATACCATAATAACAAAGATAAACACTCAGCATCATTATGCTACCTAACTTGACCTCTTCAGATGGACGGAACATAGCTTTGTTTTTCTTAAAATGGCATTTCGAAACAACGACTTTCGTAGTGTCTATATAATGAGAGGTGCGCATCTATGTGTATATAATGAGAGGTGCGCATCTCTGTGTATATAATGAGAGGTGCGCATCTCTGTGTATATAATGAGAGGTGCGCATCTCTGTGTATATAATGAAAGGTGCGCATCTCTGTGTATATAATGAAAGGTGCGCATCTCTGTGTATATAATGAGAGGTGCGCATCTCTGTGTCTATAATGAAAGGTGCGCATCTCAGTGTATATAGGCTGAGTGCTTAATCCATGTTTAAGATAGTGAGGTGTTATTAGTAAGGCTGTAGAGGCGACCAGCATCCCTCACGACTTTCGTGTGATCGACAAACTTTGAACCTTATGAACTAAAATATCAGGAATTTTCACGTTATTCTGAAATTAGGTGGTTAATACTTCTGAGCGTGGCTTGTAGTCTAATCAAATCACTTTATAAATACATTAAACAAAGTCAGAACTCAGTGATATACGTGAGCAGGCAGCAGCAGCAGCAGCAGCAGCAGTAGCAGCAGTAGCAGCAGCAGCAGCAGCAGTAGCAGCAGCAGTAGCAGAAGGAGATGAGAACTCGAAAGTAAGTTTAGATAAGTGAAGTTGTAACATGGCATGTTCCTCGCACACTAATAACAACCAGAATTGCACATTCAAATCTTCTGTCTCAGGCAGCAAGTCAAGAGGCAGCAGAGGCAGACATAATTACAGGAGCTGCAGTAGCATCACGTGCGTTTATTACAAGTGCTCAGAAGCATTACAGTTGTTCGAACATCGCAGGGGAAGAAGAGCATCTTAGCAGAAAGTGGTTTTATTGGGGCAAAGTCAGATCTGTTAAGATCAAATCATTCTGAGGATAAAAACTTCTCGCTTAAATATACTGGTGGGAGAGGAAGGTGAGAGGTAATTGAAGTAGGTAATCGTGATGTACCGTGGCTCTGATGAGTACCGCAGGAGGTACATTATGGAGTACTGCATGAGGTACACTGTAGAGTACTGCAGGAGGTACACTGTGGAGTACTGCAGGAGGTACACTGTGGAGTACTGCAGGAGGTACACTGTGGAGTACTGCAGGAGGTACACTGTGGAGTACTGCAGGAGGTACACTGTTGAGTACTGCAGGAGGTAAACTGTGGAGTACTGCAGGAGGTACACTGTGGAGTACTGCAGGAGGTACACTGTGGAGTACTGCAGGAGGTACACTGTGGAGTACTGCAGGAGGTACACTGTGGAGTACTGCAGGAGGTACACTGTGGAGTACTGCAGGAGGTACACTGTGGAGTACTGCAGGAATTACACTGTGGAGTACTGCAGGAGGTACACTGTGGAGTACTGCAGGAGGTACACTGTGGAGTACTGCAGGAGTACACTTTGGATACTGCAGGAGGTACACTGTGGAGTACTGCAGGAAGTACACTGTGGAGTGACTAGCAGGAGGTACACTGTGTGGAGTACTGCAGGAGGTACACTGTGAGTACTGCAGGAGGTACACTGTGGAGTTCTGCAGGAGGTACACTTGGGTAGGAGTATGGAGTACTGCAGGAGGTACACTGTGGAGTACTGCAGGAGTACACTGTGGAGTACTGCAGGAGGTACACTGTGGAGTTCTGCAGGAGGTACACTGTGGAGTACTGCAGGAGGTACCCCTGTGAAGTATTGCAGGAGGTACACTGTGGAGTACTGCAGAGTACACTGTGAGTATTGCAGGAGGTACACTGTGGAGTCTGCAGAGGTACACTGTGAGTACTGCAGGAGGTACACTGGGAGTACTACAGGAGGTACACTGTGGAGTACTGCAGGAGGTACACTGGAGTACTGCAGGAGTACACTGTGGAGTGCTGCAGGAGTAACTGTGGAGTACTGCAGAGGTACACTGTGGAGTTCTGCAGGAAGGTACACTGTGGAGTTCTGCAGGAAATAAGCTGTGTGGCGTACTGCAGGAAGTACGCTGTGTGGAGTACTGCAGGATGTACACTGTGGAGTACTGCAGGAATTACACTGTGGAGTACTGCAGGAGGTACACTGTGTGGAGTACTGCAGGAGGTACACTGTGGAGTACTGCAGGAATTACACTGTGGAGTTCTGCAGGAAGTACACTGTGTGGAGTACTGCAGGAGGTACACTGTGGAGTACTGCAGGAAGTACACTGTGTGGAGTACTGCAGGAGGTACACTGTGGAGTATTGCAGGAATACACTGTGGAGTTCTGCAGGATGTACACTGTGGAGTACTGCAGGAGGTACACTGTGGAGTACTGCAGGAGTACACTGTGGAGTACTGCAGGAGGTACACTGTGGAGTACTGCAGGATTACACTGTGGAGTACTGCAGGAGGTACACTGTGGAGTACTGCAGGAGGTACACTGTGGAGTTCTGCAGGAGGTACACTGTGGAGTACTGCAGGAGGTAACTGTGAGTACTGCAGGAGGTACATGTGGAGTACTGCGGGAAATTACACTGTGAAGTGCTCAGGAGTACACTGTGGAGTACTGCAGGAGTACACTGTGGAGTGCTGCAGGAGGTACACTGTGAAGTACTGCAGGAGGTACACTGTGAAGTACTGCAGGAGGTACATTGGAGTTCTGCAGGTACACTGTAAGTACTGTGTGGAGTACTGCAGGAGTTACACTGTGGAGTGCTGACAGGAGGTACACTGTGGAGTACTGCAGGAGGTACACTGTGGAGTACTCAGGAGGTACACTGTGGAGTTCTGCAGAAGTACACTGTGGAGTACTGCAGGAGGTACACTGTGGAGTACTGCAAATGTACACTGTGGAGTACTGCAGAGGTACACTGTGGAAGTACTGCAGGAGGTACACTGGGATACTGGAGTACTATGAGATGCAGGAGGTACACTGTGAAGTACTGCAGGAGGTACACTGGAGTACTGCAGGAGGTACACTGGAGTACTGCAGGAATTACACTGTGGAGTGCTGCAGGATGTACGTTGTGTGGAGTACTGCAGGAGGTACACTGTGTGGAGTACACTGCACGAGTACAATGTGGAGTGCTGCAGGATGTACGTTGTGGAGTACTGCAGGAGGTACACTGTGGAGTAATGCAAGAGGTACACTGTGGAGTACTGCATGAGTACACTGTGGAGTACTGCAAGAGGTACACTGTGGAGTACTGCATGAATAACACTGTGGAGTACTGCAGTAGGTACACTGTGGAGTACTGCAGGAGGGGTACACTATGGAGTACTGAAACTGTGATTTGTAGGATCACAGGTGCAGATCAGCATTACAGGTGCAGAGCAGCAATGCAGGTGTTCAGCATCACAGGTGTTAAGTTGGTCTACAAACAACAAAGTATTGTGTTCAAACACTTTACGTATCTTTGTAATGTGTCTGTGTTGAAATGCATAAGTATTCAATCACTGTTAGTAAGTTTCATCAGAATAACAGGTGTTGGGTGGCATTACAGGTGTTTAAAAGTGCTACAAGTATTGACATCAGGAAGTTATCATAAGTGTTCAGCTGCACTCTGACGCTTAATTACCATTACAATTCTGGCTAACTGACCAGTTTTTGCACGACATACAAACATATTTATATAACACTCACGAAATCGTAATGACACGATTGGTGTAGAAATATACCTAGTTGGATGAATCTTATTGAATCTAGCTGGCCCAGTGGCTTACGCGACGGTTTGGAGTTTTGAGACTCTGACTGCGGGTTCGAACCCCACCCGTGGTATGGTTTATATTTATATATCAACGGGAACCCCAAGTAGGAAGGTCCGATGGAAGTCAAAAGCGTCCAGATCGAGCCACTATGCTACCCTGGAAGGATGGTAAGCAGATTGCCTGGGACTACACCTGTGCTGTTACGTTGGCAGACACCTACTTGTCATAATCTGAAGTCGAAGGGGATAGAGCTGCCAGCTACAGGGAGACCCAGATGATCCGCAAATATGTAGACCTGCCTACTTACTATAACTTCATCCCAGTAGGGTCGGAGACCCTTGGAGCATGGGGTAAGTGTGCTCTAAAGTTCCTCATAGAGCTGGGTGAAAAGCTCATCACAGAAACCAAGGATCACAGAGCAGTCACCTTCCTCTTTCAGAGATTCAGTGTTGCGATCCAGAGGAAAAATGCCTGCAGCATTCTGGGCACGCGGCCCACCGCCGGGGAGCTGGATGAAGTATTTGAGATGTAATCTCTGAGATGCTATTTATGTTGTTCTCATTTCTATTGTATCTTTGTTAATATATTTTGTTTATAAATAAAGTGTACATATAATATAGAATATAGGGGGTGGTAGGAAAAGATAATATTCAAACGCTCCGGGGACAATCTTGAGTTTTTCCCTAAAGTAAGTTTTTTCTTTTCTCTGAGGATGAGGCTCCCCAATCCAGTTCCAGAGGTGGTACCTCCTTTTTTTTTTTTTTTTTTTTTTTTTTTTTTTTTTTATATATATATATATTTATTATATATATATTTTTTTATATAAAAATATAATTTATATTATATATATATATATATATATATATATATATATATATATATATATATATATATATATATATATATATATATATATATATATATATATATATATACACACACACACACGCACGCCTGGCGTGGAGGGAGGAGCCAATTTGTGGTGTTCCATACATTTTGTGCGTAAACGAAGAACCAACATGTGTGGCAAGGGCCAGTTTAAGCAGACGTCATCATGAGTATAAACCGGAGATTACAGAGTCGTGACAATCCTCTGCATCAGACCGTTGCTTCTGTATCAGTGAAAGTGCAGTGTGCATGTTGGGAGTTGGTAGTGGATGTGGTGTTGAGGG